>JAURVB010000045.1:0-40789 GCA_033002965.1 Piper betle | reverse complement strand
ATTGTTGTTGAATTGACAAGTATTTACATAAAATACTGTTTGGGTGTGATTTTATTCCGCATTATTTGCTTTGTATTGAATTGTGTTAAATAAGTATGTTTGGTCAGATAGAGGTGCCTTCATTGCACAAAAAATATGTGATAAAAATAAAATAAAAATCTCAAATTAGGAATAAAATATAATATTTTTACGTAATTTTTTTAAAATTCAACTTAAATATTTAACTCGATCAAGGACAATATAATAATCACAAATTCACTCATTGATCCCCTTAATTTCTACAAGTTGCCAAAATAAAAAATTTTACGTCCTCTAATAATTTTGACTCTTAATCACTTGAATTTCGACAGGGTACTAAATTTTGTCCGAAAGGCTTTAAAACTTTTATTTTAAATGTGATGGCGTACACAGGCCGTGATCTTTTTAGGGTGAGCCAAGCTTCAGGTTGCGGACGGTGTGTCGGTTGAGAACTCTTGATTGTGACGGGTCCGACTGGTCTCGGTTCTCGGGCAACCGGGTCGCATGAACTCAAACCTTCGGTCACGGGTTCGTACTTCGTAGTGAAGATGGCATACGCAGTGTCTAACTTTTCTTGGGTACACCTCAAAGTTGGCTTTGCAGCAGGGACTTATTTCCCAGAGTTGGGTCGACTTTTCCGGCCATCTAGCAAGTGGTCAACAGCAAGTCTTGCTTGGGATGATATTCAATGCAATGTAAGGCTTCCAACGGTTGTGGTCTTGCTGCCGAAGACGCCCTAGTCCGGCCAGACGGAGGTTTGCAAGTTGGCAGCTTTTTATTCTTTCGTTGCTGCTCCGATCGGTAACTTCCTTTCAGGGGTTTTGGCGACGGTGACGATAAGCTTCGCCCTGGACTCCACCTACAGATGAAGATCGGACTATATGCTTCACTTTGGGAACTGGGGTCAGGCGGAAGTTTTCAGAGTTGGTCGGAAAATAACCTCAAAGTTGGCCTCTCGCTCTTGTTTTCTACTGCTGCACTGCTCCGATGTGCTTCTTTTGGGTGGTTCTCCAGGGATGACATGCTACTCCGGCGGTGACTCTCAACTATGGCTCGTTTCTGGTTGTGAGGGGCTCTTTTGGACATAAGGGTGTGGCCGGACACAATATGTGTTGGCCGGAGGGTTTCTTTTGCTTTTCCTGGCGAGGGTGGCCCTGTCGACCGTGGTTTTCGGTTCCGGTAAAAGGCTCCTCCCCTTCTCTCTTTCCTTATCTGTTTCTACTTCTTTTCTTCTTTATCCTCTTTGCAGTGGCAACGTCGAGCCCCCAACTCTTTCGAGTTTCCGGTGGCGGCGGTCCTCTTCCATGGCTTTGATCCAGAGATAGAAGGACTTTCTTTGGTAGCTAGGAAGCTCACCGGCAGTACGTCTCCGGTGAGGGGGAGCCCTCATTTCTTCTCCTGGAACAACTTTCCATCTCTTCTCTCCTTTCTCTACTCTTCTATGCACGAGCAGCCCCTTCTCTCCTTGCAAGGTGGTATTTATAGCTGTGTTCTTCATCTCCTTCCCTCCAATTCGCTTTACATGCCCATTTTTGTCATCTTTCATTCTTACCCTTGCCTCCGTGGAAATTAGAACTATATAGACCTAGTCCAAAGACTAGCTTGTTTAGTGCATAGCTCAGGCCAGCTACTAATGGCGCATCGGGCGTGGCTTCATGACTCAACCCAAAGGGTGCGGTACATAGTTTAAATGAACAAATACTTTATTAAGAATACGAACATTTTATTATATACATTAATATTATTAATTCTTATATCCGTACCTTGCCACTGAGAAAGAAGTGATCAAAATAAATAGGCCTCAATTTATAAGTGACCAATCCAAGTTTATTATAATGCAGTCTAATCTAACACCAAATCGAAGTGATAGTCACGAATCAAATCTAGTCTCGTCAATGAAAGGGAAATTAAAAGTTGTTTCAGATGAAAAATAAGAGATTGAATTAATTAAAATATAAAAATTAAAAATCATAATTAAATTATTATAAATTATCTTATTATTTAATTAAGCCTTATTTTTAAAATTGGAGTATGGCTGTCTCTAGGCAGGGGAGCGGTGGCCAGTGGGGGGGGGCGGCCGTCACAAGCGGCATAGCAGCCAGAGGACGCATCAAGAGAATCGAGGGGATATAAATAGTTAGTGGTATTCTTGTAATTAAAAATTGACTCGACTTTGAGTCAAATCAAAAATAATAATTAATGACAAATAATTTAAAAAAATTTAAAATATATATATATTAAAAAATATTATAAAATATAATATATACCATAACATCAAAATAATATGTTTTATAACTAATAACTTATCAATTTTAACTGATTCTAGTGAATCGATTCTTGTTTATTTTTTAATCAATCAGTTTGATTTAATAATTTCATTTCAATTTAATTTCACGTCTAATTCTAATTTTTACAACCATGATATTATCTTGCCTGGTTTCAATAATCCATTAACTCTAAGTGGCCTTGACATGGGCCAGCAGATTGTCTGATTATGAGGGCGAAAGTAAGAAATAATCTAACAAGCCCACATTCTCATATCATGGGCCTTTGTACGCCTCTCATTAGAGGCAATTGGGCCACATGACGACTTTTAAACAAAAGTAAAAAAACAAACAAAAAAAAAGACTTGGTGAAATAATGCTAAAGAAACGAGCTCGCTTGTTGGTTAGGGACTTAGGTTCAATTAATGCCGTGGGCAATAGCTTTTAACCCTCTCTTTTTTTCTCTCTCTTTTCTTTTTACGAGTATCAAAGAGTGCAATAATAATATTAATTTTAGTAGCTTGTAAAAAAAATGAAATAAAATTAAAAACCGATTTGACTTTCTATAGCGTTTGACATATTCGACCCAACATCAACATCCCATTAATTATGCGATTTGACTTTCATGTCTTCGCCGTAAACAAGGTTCACAACTTGGACAAACTTTGGAAATAGCCCATTTGTATTTATATTGTAAAAATATTAAGGGGAGCTATGGCTCTTATGGAGTCCCATTATAGAGTCCAAATATATATATTTGAGAAACATGAGTACTTTGTGAGACATCAGTAAGACCCAGTTCTATATTTTAAAAAATACACTAAAAAGTATTATAAATTTTGTTTTTATATTAATTGTTTTGATGATGAAGATGGAATGACTAAAAATATAAGATTCATTTAAAATTTTAAAAGCGACCTAAATAGTTTATTTTTTATTCTATCTATATAGGTTATATGACCTAGTAATTAATGTGCTCGAGAACTTATAGAAATATACTCTTTACATCAACTAATTTTTAATCAAGAATTTGAAATCTTAGATATATTTCACTGGTCAAAGACTGGTGCTATGCGGGACACCATAGAAATTTAAGTCTATTTTTACATCTTGGCTTTACAAGTAAGTTTTTTATACGTTTTCATATTTATCAATTTTGTATGTTTATCTTGTAGATTAATGTCATGTTTATCAATTTTCTATACCAACTATGTACGTATTTTAGAGTCTTTATTAGTATTACATGTTTGTCTTGTACATTGATGTACATAAAAGATGATAAATATGACATGTCATGTTTATAATCTTTGTATGTGTAATAAATTATTCTTACGTTTAAATTAATTAATAAAATTTACTTATTTTTATTGCTTGTGGATTTATTATTAAACATATACGAAGTCTAGAAGTTCATATAATCCTACGCAAAATATAATGAGATAGATAATCGTTGCTATTGTTCATAAGAGAATTATCATTTTTGCCCGAAACATAAGGAATGTAAAAAACCATCTTGCTATATATAATGGTAGATAAAAGTAAAAGTAAAAGTAAAATAGATAAGTAGATCTGCAAACTAATTTTTCACAATATACTTTTTACATACACTGCACTTTCTAATGTAAGTGCATGTTAGTTGGGTTTGGTTGTGTATTGTCTAAACCAAACTCACCATTAAACTAAGTTTATAAATTAAGTCCAACTATTTATCATTTAATTTTATGCCCTCACTACGGAACCTAATCATTTATCATTATGACAAAAACAATCGACTATTTGTTAAAATTTGACTATTCAAACTATATATTTGAAAAAATATATTTAAATTATATAATAATATTGCATGTTCTAGAAAGTAAAGCTAGGCAAAAATCATTTTAAAAATACAAATGAGGTATTTAATTATTTTATTAATAAATATTAATTTTAAAAGGTAATTAGGTATTCATCTTTATAATTAAAATTATAATTTAATAATTAGATATTGAGTACCCGGTGCTTGTCACCTTATTACCAAATTCGACTATTTATAATTAATATCTAATTTATTTTAAATCAAACATTATTATTAATTATCAAAAACCTCGTCATTTGGATTTAATCTTGGGTCGGAATGGGTTTTGCGGTGCCCGACCCTAACCCATTGGCACCCCTCACACGCTACATCCGATAGGACTTAAACACCAAACCTCTTCTAAAAAATAGTGGTGCCAAGAAACCGCAAGAATCGCTTTTCCTGGAAAAAGAGAGCAAAAAGACAAACAAATGAGATCAGATTCCTGGAATAAAATAGGGGAGAGGGCAGTTGCGAGAAGGCGAGGCTCAGAGTTAATGTGGCATTTTATGAAACACAAACAAAAGGACAAACGCGGTCAAGATCCCAAAAGATGTTAGGGCAATTGGAAGAGTCGTAAACGGAGGAAGGCGTGAGAAATGGCATGCTTTGTGTCACATTTTCTGACATTCTAACAAGGAGGCTTGTTGCGCACCACAACAACTATGTCAACATTATGTCATCCAACACACCTTGCACACACGCGACGACGCAGACCTTACATATTGTTTTTTATTTCTTTTAGACCAGTTTAGTTTGGTAAATTACAAGAAAAAAAACTCTTTTATCATTTACTCTTGTACTCTTTTGTCAATTTATTTTCTCAATTTTTCTTATTTTTTTACACTTTTAGACTTTTAGCGGGAAAACGAGTGTGAAGGAATTTTTAATCGCTATGGAAAAACTGATTTCTTTTGTAGGTTTCACCTGGTTATTTGAACTGAATTTGTCAGGTAGGTACCGTTTAATTTAAGAGGAGTTTGTCAGACAATGATGATTTTGGAGATGCTTAATATATGAATGAGAGTTGTTAGATTTATCCTATATCGGTCATATATGATGTTGGTGATTTGTATATATGTTAATGAGAAAGTCTTATGAGTTAACTTCTAAATTAAGAGAGACTAGTAACACTTATTACAAATCCCTTTTGGGGGCTCAAATAGCCCAACAATGGTATCAGAACTTAGTTGGGGGCCTAACGGCCTTAAGAATAGAGCCAAGTTACAATCTCGAGATTTGATGTTTGCCTCCGCCAATTGTGTTACGATCTTGGGAGATTTGGTTTTTGCCATGCCAATTTTCATTATTTCTTTAATGGGTTTTACCTAATGATTTAAAAGAAGTTTTGGTGTTTGTCTACGCCAATTGTCGGAGTTTTCTTTATAGGGTCCACCTGATGATTTAAAGGGAGTTTATTTCCTTCATGGGTTTTCCTGATAATTTGAGGGGAGTTTTTGTGTTTACCTACGCTGATTGTCGGAGTTTTCTTCGTAGGTTCCACCTGATGATTTGAGGGGAATTTATTTCCTTTATAAGTTTTACCTAATGATTTAATAAGAGTTTGTTAGACGATGATATTTTCTTACAAACCAAACTTATAAAAATGAGTACAAAATATGTTTTTCCTGCACTTCTTTCTCTTTTCCATAATCCAAAATGACCGAGCACTCCTCCAAATTATTTCACCTTTAATATATTGCATTGAAAAATAAATACTATATATATTAATAATTATTTAAATAAGATTTTTTATAATGTTAGTATTTAATCAACTCCTTCAAATAAATATGGAGCTTTTAATATTATATTTAATTCTAATTTTTTAAACTTTTAAATTATTTCAAAAGTTTCGTTTGATGTGATCAATTCAGCATAATTAATAAGCAAGAGTTGACACCTATAAACAATATAAATATATAGTTTTCGTGGAGTTTTGTTATAATTATGAATTATTTATGTCAATTTATACTGACAAATTGTTCAATTAATTATTTCAATTAAATTGATTTCTAGATTTTTGAACTATTTATTTTATAAAACTAAAGGTTTATGTATATTAAAATAATAAAAAATATGTTTAAAGGTGCATTGGCAGTCACATAGTATGGATGCCTTAGACAATTTTGTAAATAAAAATCACCACTAATAAACGAAATATTCTCCTTGCTTTTCATTTGGTACCTATTTAAAGAATTAAATGAAATTAATAATTAAAAAATGCCTATATTAATTTTTAAAAAAATATTAATATTATGTTATTTGTTTAATCTTAAAATTTAATTAAGATTACTAGTCAGATTCTTACAAGATATACTAATATATATGTCATGTCATGCGCGACTAATTATGTCAGAAACAAATTCAGAATTTAGAGATAAATTTTCTTATGAAAGACCCAATTTGTTATTTTTATTTATATTGTATTTAATTGACCAATTGTCTACTTTTAATGGGAATTCTTTTGGAGCTCATTTATTAAAGACAATAATTAGGTGCAAAGTAAATATTTGATCAGATGTGTATTGGCGATAACATTTATTAAATATTAAAATTTCAAAACTATTTCGTGGAATTAGATTTGGTATAGTTATTCTTTGATTGGAGTAAATCACTAAAAATAGAGGAGTTTAACGGCTTGTTATGCTCATATTTTTCAAACTTCTGTTTACGCAAAATTGTGGCACGTATTTGGTCTTTTGCACGAACTCGAAAAAAATAAAAATAGGGGTGTTACCTCACTCGTTAAGAGCTTATCCGACATAAATACTATAGCCCGAAGTTACACTAAGGTTCACTTGCCATTAAAAAGATATACACTGATTTGATCCGATTCAGTGACTTCCTCAAAAATCGATTTCGATTCTAATTTCGATTTTTATAACTGTGGCATCTAATGATAAATTTAAAATAATAAGACTTTTCTAAGATTGTTTCAACCTCTATATATTTTCAACTTTTTCCATTGAAGATTTTTTCTTTTAATTTTGATCAATATGAGTTATCTTTACAGAGCTTCATAATATTCAAAATAACTATCATAGGTTGTTATTTCATAAATCACCAATCAAAATTTTATTTAATTTAATTAATTTTATTTTACTTTGATATTATTGTTATATTAAATTGTAATCGAGTACAACTTCATTAATTATAATAATTTGAACTAATAATAAGGCTAAGACAACCAATTTACTATAGCATTTGCTATACCAAATCTATCCATCTTTTAATGATATTTTAGTTACTTATAGAGTAATAATTTGGAGGTAAGCATTACGAATCGTTATTAAGATCGATAAATAATTAGCTACACACGGTTGAGAGAGTAGTTATTTCTTCTTCTTTTTTAACTTATTGTATTGTGTACTTAATAATAAGCAGTGACATTTAAAAAAAAGATTAGTGATATATACATATATATTATTTATTATTATTTATTTCTTATTTATCGGAGAAGTGAGATTTAGAACTTAAAAAATCGATAAGTTAAAAAAAAAGTATAATAATAAATAAGGATTTTTTAGAAAGAGTAAAAGATAAGAAAAGAAAAGAGAGGAATGTCGACACCATGGGTGGCGTTCGTCTCCCTGCTTATGATTGTCGTTCTTTCCCGGAAATGGTAGACGCCCCTTTGCGTCCTCCAATGTCGACATCCTACTCTCATCATCTCCATCTCAACCCCATGGTCACCACCGCCACCCCAACCCCCATCCTCACCCCCTCTCATTATTATTTCTACTACTTATTATTATTATTGCAAAACAAGAAATCAATCATCCACTATCTCTCCCCTCCTCTCTTTTTTCACCTCCCCGGTGTGGTGTAGTCCAAGTTGATGGAGTCCGTCGCCCGCGTCGTTGATGCCTTCCCCACTTTCGTAACCGGCAATTCCTATTGCTCCCCCTCCCAGTTTTTTTTTTTTTTTTTGAAATTTAATTTAATTTAATTTTTTTATTTCGTTCAAATTTGGGGTGATTCAAGTTCTGATGTCGTGTGTTGGTTTTTTGTTTATTTGCCTGGTTGAGTTTGGCTAGAATTTGGTTATATATATGTGCGTGGGTGTTTGACTCTTTTTTTTTTTTTTTGCTTGTACTTGTTTTTGCATTGTTGTTGAATTGGGTTTTGTTTGATTGGTTTGACAAATTTGATTGTGGCTATAGTTTGGATCTTGATGGTGTTGGTGATTGTGATTTTGACTTTGATTTAGTTTATGTTGAAGTAAATAATCCTAAACACAAGAAGCATGCCATGCAGCGGCATTGGATCGACAAATATAATGGTCACCTAATAGATCGAGGTTCAATCACAATAGTGGACATAACCCTCAATTCACAGCCTAAATCCCTAACTCTACTTCGCCATGGGTTGATTCAAGTCCCTAGGTAGCCCCTTTGCTGTCCTATTTATAAAATATCAAATACTAGGAGTCCTAAATGACTTTCTAAGTTTCTAATTCTCGTACTTATTTCAATTCATAAGATGAGGGTTAGGAATTGAGTTTGTAGCTCTCCTACTTATGTCTCAATTAATGCATTAGGATTCCTTATAAAATGGCAACATTCTTGGATCGAATTGGTACTGTGTTTGATTGGATAGAGTGTTTTTTTTTTGGTTTCATTTCGATGGAGGTTGACAATGTTCGGATTTTGATCGCAGAGGGTGTCCGCAATGCGGTGGTGGCGTCCCTATCGGGAAGAAGCTGCAGCGGCAGCGAGGACTGCCGCGATGAGGCGGCCGCATTCCCACTGAAGATGGTGGCAATGGTGGCAATACTGGTGGCAGGTGCCAGCGGCGTGGTGCTGCCTCTCGTCGGCAGCAAGTGGCGGTTCCTGCGCACTGAGAGCAGCCTCTTCGTGGCAGCCAAGGCATTCGCTGCCGGTGTCATCCTCGCCACCGGCTTCATCCACATGCTCCCTGATGGCACGGAGGCCCTCACAAGCCCTTGCCTCCCCAAGGTATTGTAAAAGGCTTGCTCACCATTTTCACTATTTACTTTTGCATTTTAATATTTAGAAAATAATCAAGTATCAGGTGTTACAAACAATACCCAGCAAGGAAACATACATGGGGGATAGTACTGATTAAATGCTTAAATTTCAAAATTGTCATCAATGATATCCAATAAGAGCTGATTTGCATTTTGATTGGGTTTTGCAGCCATATTGGCAGTGACCTTACACTAGAATAGCACTCTTTAATGTTTTTATCTTTATGATTTAATGTTTACCTTAAACAATTTTTTGCCAGAAAGTTTATGCTCTTAGAAAAGAGGAATTACTTTAATATTTTTGCTGCAACAATTTAATATGCTCTTCGAAAAGAGGAACCACTTCAATATTTTTTCTGCGACAAGTTAATATCTACTTTGCAAGGATACTCACACTCTTGAAAAGAGGAAGAATTTAGTGTTTATATTTGCGAGAAAGCTTTGATCTTAGAAATGGGAATCCTTCAATCTTTACTTTTATATGAAAGCTTGTGCTCTCAGAAAAGAAATGAGGGCCCCTTTAATATTTACATTTAACAGGTTCCCTGGTCGAAGTTCCCCTTCAGCGAATTTATTGCTATGATTGCCGCGCTGGGGACTCTCCTTGCTGACTTCCTTGGGACGCAGTTCTATGAGCGGAAGCATGAGAAGGTTGGCTCTTTGGATAAGTCTTCTTTGACGGAAAGTCTGTTGGAGGTGGATGGAACGGAGTCTGGCATTGTACCGATTGTTGTAGTAGCGGAGGAAATGGCAGCTGGGAAGGAGCAGAATGGGGAGACGCTTTTTGGGGAGGATGCAGGTGGGGGCATGCACATAGTGGGCATTCGTGCCCATGCGGCTGCCCACAGCCACAGTCATTCTCGGGGAAAGAATGCCTGCGTTCAAGCTGACCGGCACCATCACCATGATGGGGAAGAAAATGATGAGGGATTGGGAGATCAGAGCCGCCATGTGTTAGTTTCCCAGGTAGGTGAATTGCTATGCCTTTGTGATTATTTTAGTAAAATTTGCTTGGAAATTCATATGGGTATATAAATTTTGATGAAATTGTTATTGGTTGCAAGATATTGGAGCTCGGGATTGTGTCTCACTCTGTGCTCATTGGGCTGTCATTGGGTGTATCACAGAGCCCCTGTACAATCCGGCCACTCATTGCTGCTCTTTCATTTCATCAGTTCTTTGAAGGTTTTGCCCTCGGTGGATGCATTTCACAGGTTTTCTTCTTCACATTTAAATGCCTATCTGATTTTTGTTTTGCATGATTCTGTTTGTTGTGAAATTCTTGAATATAAGTTCACTTGGTGCGTGTGCTAGACATGGATAAATTATGAGCCAATGGTGGACTCCTATGCTTTGAATGACAATGTGAAGTCCTGCTGCAAAATATCTAAGTGATTAAATTATATATAAAGAAATTAGTTGATTCGGCTTTCTATTTTTTTGGCTAAATCGTTTTTACATTATGGGGACATGGTTTGTGGTTTTCCTTTTATCCAATTTTATCTCCAAGTAGGAGTTAAGACTTTTGTTTGGTTTTGGTTACCTCTTTTGCTCCAGAAGCTAAATGTGGACCCTTAAGTTGATATATTTTTTTAATTTACGTATATATTCTAATGGGCACTGGTTTTGTTTTTTACCAGTAATGAAATAGGTATTAGAAAGGAGAGGCTAATACAAACTTGGATGAAGTTTTTAAGAAGTAATACCGTGTTATTTCACTTTTATTCTTTAATAGAGTAAGGCCAAAAAGCTCGATCTTATGTACCCATGGTTGCATGAATCAGAATCGAAATCGGAATCGGTTTTCGAGGGAGTCGGAATCGGAATCGGAATCGGTCTGAATCGGCCAGGAATCGGTTCAGTAATCGGCCTGAATCGGCCTGAATCGGTCCAAATCGGTCATATACAAAAATTTGCCAACTCATAATAGAAATACCTGAAATACATAATTATATAATTTCTCAACATAAATACACAAATTCAAGTATTTATACAACAATCATAAAGGTATGTAATTATGACAATACAACGGTAGAGTCATACCTAAAAGGACAAATAAGAACATACCTGAAAGAACATACTCTTTATGTAATTCAAATAAGAGCAAACCTGAAGAACATACTCTTTATGTAATGAACACAATTTCATATAATTACATACCTAAAAGAGCATCACAATTTATTATCAGAATACCACAATGTCATAAGTATATACACAATGTTCATATATCATCATCTGTGTTCTATCAAATAATAACAACAAGACATTAATACAAGTCCAAAAAATGAATGTTCAATACAATTTTACGTAGTGCTTAATACTAAATCATCTAATTCATCATCTGAATCATCTTCGGAGTCCGAATCATTATCACCAATCCAAATTTACCCAAATTTTCGTCCGGCCGCCGATTCCACCCGAACTCTTCGCCTTTGCGCTCCACAGCACACTTCACAGTGCTGTCGGCTGGCCACCTGTCGGAGGCGGAGTTGCGAGGGCGGTGGCGTGCCGGCGGTGGCGTGGTCGGAAGGTCGGGCGGAGCTGAGGTCGGACGGCGGAAGCGCGGCGGAGGGCGGCAACGCGAGCGACGGTGGAAGCGGGGGAGGGGTATGATTTTAGGTTTTTAAAATCCAAATTATCATTTTACCCATGCTTAAATAATTTAATAAAAATCATATTTAGGGTATTTTAGTAATTTATAAAAAACCGATTCCGATTTAAATCGGCCGATTCCGATTCCGAGTTAAATCGGTCGGAATCGGGCGAAATCGCCCGATTCCGAGGCCGATTTGGGGCCGACCGATTCGGCCCCAAAATCGGATCGGCGTCACGCCGATTTGATTTAAATCGGCCGATTCCACTTGGAATCGGCCGATTCATGCAACTCGGTATGTACCCAATTACTTTGGTACTGATGGATGCTGACGACAAAATTGTGATTCATGGCAATTGTGCGCTTGAAGATGCGTGATGGAATGGAAATTGTTATTTGATGGCCACTAAATGAGTATATGACTTAAATAGCTTTGTGTATCATATAAGACTTGAATATACATATAAATGAACAGTATAGTCTGTGACTACCACTGATATTTTTATGGATAGAAAGGGTCGGATTGTGACCTGGCAGGTTTAAGGAGAGGAAACTGTCCTCCCCGGTGCTTTACATAACTTTGCATTTGCATTGATTAAGTGGCTTTCCTACTAGGAAGAATGGGAGCCTTACATTGGAATGTGACTTGAATTGGATGTGATGGTAAGCCAAATTTGTGCTGATAAAAAAAAGTAAAATAGGGAAGTGATTTTTTTCGGTTGTGTGTTCTGTTATAATGCTGTGCAGAATTTGACTTAGTTTTATCGTATGGGCTGGTTCACACCTCGTTGCTTTGTTTCTCTTATCTACGAAGGCGATTTTTACTTATTTTCTATATGAACAGCATTAAAGTCAAAGGTAAAGAAATTAGTTTGTCAAGTTTACTGAGAATGTTGTTGTTTTAGTAAGCAAAATTTATGATTTGATATGCATGAATTGTCAACTTTTCTGGCATAAGCACAGCCTTGCTTTCCACTTAAATTTTACTCCGTTGCAAGGTGTCTTATTTCTTACCAGACGATAGATGCATGGCTTTTTCAAGGAAAAAAGGGAAAACCCATTGATCTTTTAAGAAAAATTATACTACACAAAAGTTGATATACCTAACTCTATTGCTAGTTTGGCTACCTAAACCTTTTTAAATTGCTTGTATGTGTGATATGGTGTTATTTTGCTGATTTTTATCAATATATGATCTCAGGAAGCCGGTATTATTTTTCCTCCATGCCTTTATCCAACAATTGTTTGTAAAAACTTCGAAGTGAGCTAATTTTGATGACATTTGTTGCATTTGCAGGCCCAGTTTGCCACACTACCGGCTACGCTCATGTCATGCTTCTTTGCCATCACTACCCCTCTAGGCATTAGCATTGGCACGGGCATATCATCTTTCTACAATCCAAATAGCCCAAGAGCGCTGGTTGTTGAAGGTGTGTTGGACTCCATTTCTGCAGGGATTCTAGTGTACATGGCCATGGTGGATCTCATTGCTGCTGATTTTTTGAGCAAAAAGATGAGGTGCAACCCCAGGCTTCAGATGGCTTCTTACGTTGCTTTGTTCATTGGTGCAGGTCTAATGTCCTGTTTAGCCATCTGGGCATAACTTTTATTTTTCATGTCTTATAATTTATTTTTTATTGATTGGGTTTTAGAAGGGAGAGAGATAATGCTGGACGGTCTCTTTGTTAATTTCTCTTTTAGTCTTTTGGGCTATATAGCATAGTTTTAATTTATGTAATAATTAATGTGAAAAAATCACACGCTGCTTGGTATCTTTAGTTGGTGTGAACTTGAAAGCCTCAAGAAACTGGCATTTTTTTTTTCTGAAGTGAATAGAGGGAATCAAATCACAACCCTAGTTGGGCCCAAATGCCATGGTGTTTAATTGTAAGTAGAGCATGTTGGAAATAACGTGGAGAAAAGAGTTAGATAATTCTCATGTTGATAATGGAAATAAGAACAGACAACACCTTGAATGAAATTAATTTTTAATTTAAGGCACCTTGAAAGATTTGAATTTTCATTTTGGGCACGTTATGGATGTTTTCCTAAAGCAATAATATCCGCCGTTGAATTGATAATTGCTCTTAATATGTAACAAAAATTTCTGCCTGTAGGAGTGTTGCAATAAAGCGAAAGGCATAAACAGTACCAGCCTGCAGATTTATATCCAAGGGATGTAAGTTGGTAACTTTCACTTCAACCTTAAACGGTTATTTAATCATTAAATTTGTCAAATAAGTTAATTGCTTATATTTAATGGTTGACACTCGCAAGTAGTTTTTGAGTCAAATGCCAATAATGAAATTATTTTGATAATTAAGATGAAATTGTTAAAAATATTAGATTGAATTAAAAATTTATAATTACTTTTATTTTTCTTTATTTTTTTATTTATCGATGAAGATTTTGAGTAGTATAAATTGCTCCAAATTTACTCATTATAATAATAAACAAAAATCATTCATTTGTTTTAGTTAAAAATCATCTATTTTTGAAGAAAATATAGTTAATGTCAAAACTGTTGCCACCTTCCCTTTGGAAATTGAATATAACTCTCTTCAAAATAACCAACCTTCTACTCTTATATTCCAACTTGATTTTGTTCTCTGATTTGAGATTATGTTTTTTTCAATTCTGAAGCAACTTAGACATCCCTACCCAATACATTGTGACCAACAATAAGTTATCAGTGCATGTAGCTCAAGAATTGATTCAGAAGTGTAAGCACATAGGAGATGTGATAAAAAAGGTTGCTTGGGAAATTGGGCACCTAGGGTTCCATCTCATTCTTCTTAAGTCAATCAAAGGAATGTTCTCTTCTAATCACACACATACACATACTGCTTTATAAGAAAAACATTCATTGCTTTAAGCTTTTGCAAAGTAGGAGTTTATCCACATGCCATAAAGAAAGATTAAAGCCCTCTTCTCTTACTTCTACTGTGAACCTGCCCATGAAGAAATGCATCATCATCTCTGCACGAAGTTCATTGTCTTCTTAATTACAGGAGGGTATATGTTGGGCAAGTATTGAGACTTAACAATACTAACCAATGGGACAAATAATAATTCCATCAACTTTGTTGATTAAGATTATTATGTGGGTTGGTCTGTTCCCTATCATACATTCATAATGTGTTTGATTATCACAGGTAAAGATTGCATGAAAATATTGGATGGCCAACCATCTATTCTAATTGCAATTTGTCACCTTATCTACTTACTGACCACTTGGAGCTTAAATAAGGGTGACATTTCTTCAACTATTGCATACCCATCAATACTCATTCAAAAACTTTTTTTATATTTGCAATGAAAATTTGGCATAATGTTTCAATTTTTTTTTGATATAAAACCATTCTGAAAAATTGTCTAAATCCTGAAAGCCACAACTCATCCTGTGATTAACTGGGGAGACAAGCTTGCTCTGGAATTCCCATTTTTTACGGGCAAAAATGGTGTCTCTTGTTTTCTTGTGATTTGTGGATAGCTTTTCTTGTAAGGCTGTAACATTTGTTGTTCCGAAACTTCCATTATTGCTTATAATTCTGCCAACATATTCTTAAGGTCTTAATTATATCAAATCCACCATTAATAGAAAATTAAAAATAACAAAAAAATGAAGAGCACAGTTTAGCAAATGAGAAACATTACAAATACATCCACTCTAATTAATTTACTTCGCCGATTCGGGTTTTCAGTGAATTTCCTAAAAAGATTTTGTATTAACTAAAATTGGTATTAAGATGATTTGATTACAATATTTGTTGATCTATAATATAATCAACAATGAAAGAGTAAAGGCATAAATATGCAATCTTTAAAGGAAAAAAATAAAAAGAAGATGTGTGTTATGGCTGATGTGCAGCTATCCCAGCATGATGTAGACTTTTGAAAATTGGTTGAGCTCGGCCAAATCTCTGCAGTCATTGTTTGTTTTTTTCTTTCTCCAGAGCCATATAGTCAAACTTGGCACAATTAGTAAAGGCTTCATGATGAAGACAGTGATTCCTTCTGTTATAGGTCCCCTCAATGAGATCAATATCACTTAATAAATCCAAAAATTGAAAAACATGCCTTCTTTGATATTTACATTTTCATCTAATCTTAATTTTGTAATCAAGAAAAAAACAGTCTACACCAAATTTTTTTATTGTTTTCTAACCCAAGGAAAATTTTAAAAAATTATTGGAAGTTGGGAGAAGTAACTGTCAGGAGCTTAGAAGGTGGTCCTAGTAACCGAAAGGCAATCTAAGGCCACGCTAGTCTTAAGCTTCGATGACAAAGGCAATGAGAATATACCTGATGAAGCTGCGGCCACAGCCTTTACCTTTTGTAAGAACAAGAACAAGTATAATAACCCATTAAAAGCTCTGGGATGGGGAGAATGGGAATCAAGCTTTTGATCTCTCCTAGAACATGCCATACTAGTTTTCAACGGGATACGTCTAATCCCACCAAACTACAATTAATTTCCCTTTCCTACCATAATCTGTATACCTCTCTTCCGTCATAGACCTCCTTACCAACATCTTGTTGATGTTATTGTTGTTGTACACCTCTCTCTGTGTTTGGTTGTGTCCCTTATTGCAAAAGGCAGGAACAGTTCCTTCCTATTCCAGTTTGCGAGCTTTCTAGTTTCGCTTGTTCGTCCATGGATCATGCTTGTGAATCCTCTGGGTTTTCTGTGGTTTTTCTTTGATGGGTGACCTGGGTTTGGTGTATTGTTGCTCTTCCCTGGTTGGTAGGCTTTATGTCATGAAAATTTGCTGTGTTTGAGGAGGGTGGAGATTATTAAGGATGATGGGCGGCTGGGCAGTTTGTCTGGTGGCGTTTCTGTTGTTACTAATGCTTCAGGCGTCTCCAGGATCTGAAGGTAATTCTTTGAACTCATTTAGTTTGTCATTGATTTCAGTTGTTTTAACTTGGACTTGTATTGGCAGAGAGGTTCCTGCTTCCATTTTTTTTTTTTTGCATGAGTTTTGCCAAAAGAAGAAACATGTACAAATCTGATACTTTGGTCTCTTATCTCATGAATGTAGGATTTTGTCTTGGTTTATTAAGTAGGAGCATATATATATAAATGTAGTTTATCTGGATCTTGCCTTCTGACATCAAGGCAAATCGCATATCTCTCTCTGTTTCTGAACGAAACTACATTGAATTTTACGTTGTTTATTTCAATTTTGAGTTTTGAAGTCATGAACAATAACTACTAGCCTATGAAAGGAAATAAAAGAAGCAGGATTGAAACTAATAATATGTCTTATTGTGATGGTACATGGCTTTCATGGTTTTTAAAATTTTTATGAAGATATTGCTTACATGATTTAGCCATTGCATATCACCTTTATATATTTACAAAAATTACCATAATCTAGTGTATGATTATCGTTTTACTTGGCTGCTTATTTCTAGTGTTTAAGGCCTACGGGTTGGTTATTTTCGTTACCACTGTCATCTAATCCAGCTTTTCTAGAGCAAATCTACCTTTCTTTTGTGTAAAAACAAATCCACCTTTTCTTTTACCACCCCATTTAGATTGCTTATGTATATAAATGAGATGTTACGGCTGTTATTAACTGTCTAATTGCTTAAGTCATTTATCAAGCAGCCACCGGTAGTTGGTACACTTCTTTGGATAAAATTGTTTCATACCTGTAGATTGTACAATTGAAGAAACATGTACTCTCACATCGAGCTGCGTCTGTTCATTCACCAAAATTACCGTTGGCATATGCAATAACCATTCGGAGAGTTAAGGCACCAAAAAATGTGCATCTTTCTAATATCCTTTCAATATGTTCATCATTTTATTCAGAGTAAGTTTCTTTGAACTGTGCAGGATCTGCTTTATTTTCTGAAATTTCAGCACCTGAATCTTCATCCGCACCGCTGACAATTAAAGGTGAAAGAACCTTGTCAGACAGTGCCCCATCTCCTCTGACTGCCATGAATACTTATCATTCAAGGGCAGAAACCCCCAACTCACACAGAGACTATGCAGCAGGTACCAGAATGTGATATTGTTTCAGCAACTTTCTATCTTTTATAAAAGGTTAAGCTTTACAAATTTTGCTTACATTACCCCTCTGCCAGAGTTATCCTTAATGTGTTAACTATTCAATTTCAACAGCTTCGGCTCATTGACAAAGCACAGATCACATTTGTTTTAGAATAACATATCATTATTTTATATTTCCCTTCTCGTCTGCACCTTGTCCTAGCTCGGCTGGTTCTGCGGCAAAAATTTTGTGTCACTAGTTTATTGGTTTCTAGTTTTAATCCATGGCACCGACCCATGCAGAGGCAAGTGAAAATTTTTATGTTGAACACTCTTCGTGTTGCCTTAAACAAGGGAATAATGAGATGAACTTTGAAGCTTTAAGCTTTAAGATTGTTGTCATCTTATACCTTTAAATATTTTATGATAGGCATCATGAGACATTATTGATGGAAACAATATTAATATAGTCATCTTTCATTGTAGAATTATTAATAAAGAAATTTGTTTTGCTTCTACATTGAAGCTGTCAATCTATCATAACACAAATATGCTTTTTGTTAGCTGCTCCAGCTCCATCTCTGCCTTGGAAATCATCTTCTTTGTCTCCGCCACCCACTCCAGGTTTGATAATGATCTCGGCTCTTTGGTAGCAGAGAATCATATAGCATGTAGTCTATTTTGCAATCTTAATTGGACGAGAACTTTTGAGTAAATTTTCTTTTGTGGCCTCTGTCACCAATGTCTTCTCCTTATTATCTTTATGTCATTTGTATGGGTAGTACTAAGGCAATTTTCCATTTGCAGGCCTTAGTGTGGCTCCTATTTCGGTTTCATCTCCATCCAGTGATCTCATGAGACAAATGGCTCCTGTTTCTTCACCACCAGAGGAAGTGTCGAAGTTAGACCCCCTCCTACATATCCCCCATCGGAAGGTACATCATAATATCAGACACCTAGTTATGAGTGCTATATTTCCAGGTTTCAATTGTTTGTAAGTTTTGTCAAAGCAGTCATATTTGTATGATATGCTGCTTTGGTTTCTTGACTCATAGATATGATGCTTTGGTCTTCTGCATTCTCTATCTTAAAAATGATTTCTGCCATCAAAACCTTAAATATAATATAACTGAACACTTTTTTACATTTTACAGAATTTTTATGCAAACATATAATTATCATCGTCTACTTGCTTGTTTTAGCCACTGCCATATCACCTTTAAACCTGAAAGAGAAAATACACGAGATAGATAATATAATAAATAAAGAGTTCATTTCATACAATGCACGACAATGGTGCTTCTAAATCTATCATTGGTTGTGCTTAATTCCTCTGCGATAGTTATTTGCTTTTTAAACGACAATGATGTTATAATCCTTAAGTGCCACCTTCCTTTTGGTTGCTTTATTGAGTTTTCATTCATGTCTGGAATCATCATCCACTTGATAAAGTCTGTTGTATGCCTTTTCTGAACCATCTACGGGCTACAACAAAGAGACAATCATCCACTTTGGTACCTTATTAAACTTTTTTTCTGTTCTTCGCAAATAACTTAGCAGTGGGCAATGTTGCTTTCAGAAGCATGTCTTCTCTTTTCTTATTGCCTTATCTATTGAATTATCTCCGAGGAGCTTAAGTGGTAGGGGAATGGAGATTCTTAATAACTAGCAGTGGACTTTTCATGCGGAAAAGGGTGGCAAATACTTTCTTGAGAATATTTGTTTTGGTGAGATTAGAAGAGAGGGCATTTGTCCCTGATAACACAGAGAGTTATCACTTCACTTAGAAGCATAAGTTGTTCTGGAAGGGAATTCTTTTCTAATTATCTAAACACATTTTTCACCAGCATTACTGTATGTTTAGGTCATAATTCATAACCTCATTGAAAGTGAAAACACCAAATGTACATTTAATTGATATCTCTTTAATTCATTCTTTAATTTATTTAGTAATTTCATTTGAAAAAGCAAAGTTTCTGTTTACTTCCGGAAATCTTAACACCCAAATTTTTATCATCATCTGCCAAGTCATGATGAAAGTGCATCTTCACTAGGTGCTCCATCTCCTCAAGCTGACAAGGATAATGATCACTCAAGGGCATTAACACCCGAGTCTCAGGAAAACTATCTAACATGTACTAGACTAAAGTTTCAGCTGCTCTTTACCTTTTCATAAAAAAACATTTGCAATATTTCTGTTGATATTGCCTCCTTGTTAGATTATTGTTAGTGTTCCATGAGAGTTAATCTAAGTACCATAATATTTTTTTCTATGCGCACCTCCATCTCCATCTCTCCACGGGAAATCATCTTCTATGTTCCCACAAACTACACCAGGTGTTCATATAATTCATATCATTTTAAATTTTATATAACTGTTAAATAAAACCACCTTACCGTGGGAAAAGCTTTTAACATGTTGGCTGCCTTTTGGGATCTTTTTTTTTTTAAAATCTCTTTTGACATTTCTGAAAACTTCATTGAATCAATTCTCTTCATATCATGACTTCGTTATCTGTGTTCATTTTTGTACGACCAGTACTCACACAGCTCCAAATTTACAGGCCTTAACATTGTACTGGTTTCAGCATTGTCTCCTTCTGATCGTCACATGAGACGAATAGTTCCTGTTTCGGCACCACCAGATAAAGCATTGAAATCAACCTCCCCTCCCACATATCCTCCATTTGAAGGTACTTTGAGAGTGCTATGTCCCCAATGAAATTGGGATACAATGATAACTTGATAGCTCCATATGCAAGCCTGAGAGTGTTTAGTTCAATTAGAGTTTATATCCTAATAATTTATCTGCTCCAGGAAAACCGTTGTCGAAACCACGTCAACCTAAGCCAATCCATCATCCAGCACCTGAACCAATTATATCACCAGTGAAATCGCATTTTAATGTATCTGCTCCTTCAGCTCCTTTTTTCAGAAGTTCACCAAAGAGATAGACCATGAACTATCGCCATCACCAGCTCCATCACCTTCTGCAATTCACAAGCATCACTTAAGGAAAAGTGGTGGCACCATCACTCCAACAGCATCTCCCTCTTCCATCCGGCGATTTATGGTAATGATGGATTTGAACTACAAAGAATTTGGAATGTGACCTGTTGAAACTGACTTATGTTTTCCTCTCTCCATGTAATTGAAAGCAACATACTTCCTCCAGGTTCCTCTTCTCCACCTTTGCCAATGGGGAGGAAGCACAAAGAAAAACCACATCATTCATGGCTCAGTCCTCCTGGTGCACAAAGTTTTTCCTTTAAGAAGGCTAGTTGGTACATTTCCATCAGCTACAACATTGATTAAGGATCTGATCTTGTTGTTTGATTCCAGATCCTTTGCTATCACCTACTCCTTCTCCTGTTTCAACAAGCATGAAGACCAATATACCAGCACCTTCCCCATCAGGAATAGTTCCATTTGCCCCAAGTAGAATTCTCTTTCTTTGAGTTGCTTTTTCCCCACCTCAGCTCTGTTGTATCTTTTTAATATTAGATTTGTTGAATTTTCAGGACCTGCACCTTATCCCTTATCTTCCCCTATAAGTTCTCCAAGGAAGCCTAAGGCTGCTGTTCCACCATTTAGTATTCACCTTGCCACCTCCCCTCCTAATGAAGGTATTCTTATAATGACAACTATGCACACTCTTACTATAGTACTTTTATGTACTTTTACTGCCTTGAAAAAACATTATCATGTTTGGACATGTATTTGCTGTTGCTCTAATCTGGGTCGTTATAAAAATCTGTGATAAGTGATGGCTTTGGTTAGTCATTTTCTTTGTGTATTACCATGTAATGTGATACACCATACAGACTGTTTGTTGCTGACTTGCACTGAACCATTGACGAATACTCTTCCCGGATCTCCTTGTGATTGCATATGGCCAATGCAAGTTGGACTCCGCCTGAGTGTTTCTCTGTACACTTTCTTTCCTTTAGTTTCCGAACTAGCTCGGGAAATTGCCGCAGGAGTTTTTATTAAGCAGAGTCAGGTTCGGATTATGGGTGCTAATGCTGCTTCTGAGCAATCAGATAAGACAGTTGTTCTCATTGATTTGGTTCCTATTGGAAAGAGTTTTGATGGCACCACAGCATTACTGATTTACAAGAAGTTTTGGTACAAGCAGCTCGTTATCAAGCCTAATTTATTTGGAAACAGCTATGATGTGTTATATGTTCATTATCCAGGTACAGATGACTCTCTTTTCCTCTCTTTTTGTTCTCTATCGAGTTCCAGTTTGCACAACATTGAAAGCTTTATTTATGATATAGGTCTTCCTCCCTCACCTCCAATGGCTCCATCAGATATAATTATAGAAGAGGGACCATTTACGACAGGTGGTCATGGCAGGGCAATAAAGCCAATAGGAGTTGATATTAAGAAACAACATCCAAGGAAGAGGTTAAGCAGGAGTGTAATTGCCATTATTGTCTTTTCATCAGCTATAATCTTTGCTTTGTGTGTTGGAGCAATATGGCTTTGCCTATTCATGGTTCGGAGGCGCAACATCCATCACCCCCTACCAACTCCTAATATATCACGACCGCCTGTCAAATCATCAGGTATCTGTTTAGGATTGTTTTTTATTTATCTGTCAACAAAGTGTTCTCATCTATTATGATTTCACTCATTTTGGCATACATGGTGACACAGGACAAGCTAGATCTTTGTTGCTTGGAGGTGGACCTAGTTCTGGATCATTGTCCTTTAGCTCCAATATAGCCACATGTACAGGTTCTGCAAAAACATTTAGTCTAGGGGAAATTGAAAGAGCTACAGATAACTTTGATAATATGAAAATACTTGGGGAAGGCGGTTTTGGGCGTGTATACAAAGGCATCCTTGATAATGGCACAGAAGTGGCTGTCAAGATTCTCAAAAGAGATGATAGACAGGGAAGTCGCGAGTTTTTGGCAGAGGTTGAGATGCTTAGTCGTCTCCATCACCGAAACCTGGTCAAGCTTATTGGCATTTGCATTGAAGAGCATAACCGCTGTCTGGTTTATGAGCTCATCCCAAATGGTAGTGTTGAGTCTCACTTACATGGTATGATCTTAAATGCCCTTCTTATCGTTTTTCAACCTTAAGTTTGTCCATGTGCAAATTAGTAAACCTTCCTTGTATGTCTGGGGAAATTTTAAAGCAAATATTAATTGGTCCCAGTTCCTGACAATTTAGCTTTCAGGAAAAGTGATCAATTATCTATTTTTTTACATGGTTTTAATCTTGGGCTTCTTTCTAATCAGGTGCTGACAAGGAAACTGCTCCACTAGACTGGAATTCTCGAATGAAGATTGCACTAGGTTCTGCCAGAGGCCTTGCCTATCTACACGAGGACTCAAGCCCACGAGTAATTCACCGTGATTTTAAAGCCAGCAATATTTTGTTGAAGCATGATTTCACTCCCAAAGTATCGGATTTTGGCCTAGCTAGAACAGCTTTGGAGGAGGAAAGCAGTCATATATCCACTCGTGTCATGGGAACCTTCGGGTATGACTTATGTTTATTGCTTGCAGACATTTGCTACAGCTCAAGTAGAAAATCTGATATTTTCATATTTTCTGAATGAAACATTATTACCTATACAAAGCACTTTGTTGGTGTCACAATTGTGATAGCATATTAAGCTGCAAGTATTGTACCTTCTGATGATTTTGATATATTGTCATATTTTTCATGTTAATCAGGTATGTTGCTCCTGAATATGCTATGACTGGGCACCTCTTAGTGAAAAGTGATGTTTACAGTTATGGCGTTGTGCTTCTTGAGCTCCTGACGGGGAGAAAACCTGTGGATATGTCTCGACCTCCTGGCCAAGAGAATCTTGTTTCATGGGCCAACCCTCTTCTGACAAGCGAGGAAGGCTTAGAGGCAATAATAGACCCTGCTCTAGGTTCTAATATCCCATTTGATAATGTAGCCAAAGTGGCTGCCATTGCTTCAATGTGCGTGCAGCCGGAGGTATCAAATCGCCCTTTCATGGGTGAAGTTGTACAGGCTCTAAAGCTAGTATGCGAAGAGAATGAAGATACGCGGGATGAGTCAACTTGTAGTCGAGAAGATTCATCTTCTAAAGATGTGCACAACCTCGGTAACTGTTAGCTTCAAATTGTGATACAAGTCTCTATGCTAAAAGAAGATTCTCGGCAATAGAAGTATTTTTGTTCTGTGACAACATTCGTAAGGCAAGAATCCGGGACTCTAGGGAGGCATTCTGCTTCAAGGCCATCGACGATACGAAGTAACAGATGCTTCTGATGAAGTGGATTTCCTCGTTGGGTGCGTGTGAGTACGGTCATGTATTTCAGTTTCAAGCTGTGGAGGAGGTCAGATCAATTTCTCAAAGAAACTGATCAGGTTGGAAAACAAAGAAATTCAGTGGTAATCGTAGTTCTTAGCTATCTTATCTAATCAGACAGAAAATAACATGAAAGATTATCTTTCTTGAGTTGATCAACTTTGATGAGGACTTGGGAGATATATATGACCGCTAGCAGCAATAGAAGTGGCTAGTGGATTTCAGCTTGCTGTGAGTTTCTTCACTGTGTATCTTTCTGCTTGGTCATTGATCATTTACAAGAAATGAACAATCTACCACTTCTTAATACATGAAAGTTGAATGTCTCCCTGCTCGTGAGCATTGCTTGAAACTGTCTGGAACTTTCATAGCTTTGCTTGTGCTTTCTTCTTCTTCTGCCAATTGTTCCATCTGATTTCACTATAATGTTTTTTGTACATGATTCAAAACAAGAGAGGTATAGAAAATGAAATCATTTCTGCAGCAACTCACTCCATCTTGATTATTCCTTACACGAAGATGGGTGCAGAATTTGCATAAGTAGCTTTGGAGACTAACTTGATTCATGCAAATGTATTTAGTTAATGCCACATGCCCTAGAATTATGGGTGCAAATGTATATAGTTGAGTACATATTTAATTATTTAAGTATGTATTAATGAGTAAAAAAATTTGATTTGATTAAAATTTAGTATTTAAATGGAATTTATCATTTTTGAAAATTTATAATTTGGATATAGATGCACTTTAAGGTTTTTTCTATCATTAAATAACGATAACTATATATATATATATACACCAAAATTTATATAATAATAATAATAATAATAATAATAATAATTTAAATTAAGGGAGTATTAATGACGCTATTGAAAAATCAACCATAACACAAAAAAGGTTTAAAATAAAAACACATGTGGAGTTCTTTGATATCTATCTATATTAGCTAGCATGTTACTTGTATGTTGCACGGATTATAAGAATATTTATTTTCATTGTGAAAATTTTAAATACAATTACATGTTTTTTCTAAAAAAAATACATTATAAAATTCCAAGAGATCGAACAAAAAACGAAGAAACTAAAAGAAAATAACATAAAATTTAATTGAGTTTTAGTTTCAAAACAAAAACTATTTTAATAAATGAGCATGTATTAATAACAAAAAATAAGTTCTAAATCACGTTTATTTATTCTTAAGTAGGTGTTGACAAGTAATAAAAACTAAAATATTTTAAACATCGCATATATGTAATTAAGAATTTGTACATAAACATTTTATATTAAGTAATTATTAGTAATATTAAAAATTTAATCCTAACACAATTGAAGTTGACCGGTAAGTAAAAATAAAAAAGCTTTATAAATAAATATTTTTCAATAAAAATATTTTAAATAAAAAATTGACTAAGAATAATAATTCTAATTTAGGTTAGATTTTTATTTTTATTTTAAAAAAATAATGGGAAAAAAAACCGTCATTCGGGAATTCTGGGAGAGAAAAAAAGAGTAAAAAGGAAACGTAATCGGACGGTTTAAAATAGCGACATCGTTGTTGATCGGACGGTGCATATTAGTTACCTTGCCCAGCAAGATCGATTCGAACCAAAATTAGGGATTCCAAATTTCTTAGAAAAGCCTTCGACAAACCCTAAATCCCCAAATTGAACCCTGTGGATCGTTGATTCCGATTGTTCTTCGTCGTCTCCAATTCAATTTCTGGACGGCGCTGCGAAATTGTTAGTAAAAGGTCCGTCTTTTCTTCCTCGTTGATTCGATTCCTGCTTTGTTCTTTGTGGGTGATGTTGTTGTTTGTTCCCTCTTTGATTTGATTCTTGTTTTTAAGGTTATTTGAGGCTTTTTTCCCTTATTTGATTTTATTGTTGCTTAAGGTTCTTTTTCTTTTTGTGGGTTTCACCTTTTCTATTTGATTATTTTGTTCTTCTTATGATTTTTTCCCCGTCTTTGATTTGATTTGATTATTTTTTGTAGTTTCTTTGATATTTGATTTGATACTCATTTGTTGTTTGTTGAGTTTTTTTTAAGAAGTTATTTTTGTTTTGATTTTTTGATTATATATTTGGAGTTTTGTTTTACTTGTTATGCTGTTGTGATTGATTACATCTATGTAAAGGAGGGTTTTTTTCATCCCGATTTTAGGGCTGATTGTTCTATTTCTGTTCATATTGAGTCAGAATTTTGGGAAAGATCAGTTTTTTCTCTCGAATATACAAGTTTTATGCGTTTTTTGGGTAAAATGAGGATCAGGCTTTAGGAAAGTTGTGTTTGAATTAATATGATTATATTTAGTGTTTTTTTCCCATGAGATTGCATGCAATTAATTTCAATTTTTGTTTTATTTATTTGCCAATTTTACATAATCTTAATAGTTGTTTGACTTGTCGACAAAGTTAGTAGTCTAAGATGCAATCTTTTACCTTTTTGTTTCAATTAATATGATTGTATTTAGTGCTTTTCTTTTTAAACTAGAGATTGAATTGAACGCAATCAACCGAATCATCTGTTTTTTTAGGGGCAATTTTGCATAATCTTTACTGTTGTTTCACCTGTCGACAAAGTTAGTAGGCTAAGATGCATTCTTTTACCTATTTGTTGTTGATTTTTGATCTTTTGTTTTGGGCGTGCACTAATAGCTTTATCCTTTTTGTAGTTGCAGAACTTGTGGGCACATTCGTTGTAGAAGAGATGAGGTTCAGGAAGGGTGATAAAGTGGAAGTTCTTAATATGTGCGAGGTGCCTTCAGGCTCTTGGCGCTGTGCTACCATCATCTCTGGCAATGGCCGCAGATACATTGTGACATATGTTGAGCGATCTCCAGAAGGAGGTTTTAATGTGGATCGAGTGCCTCGGAATGCTATGAGGCCTATTCCCCCACCTGTTGGTGGCCTGGAGAATTTGCTTCCGGATGACATTGTCGAGGTGTTCGGTAGTGGCTCTTGGAAAGTTGCAAGTGTGATTGGTACTGTTGATGGGATGTACTTCTTTGTTAGACCTCATGGGTCTGGTCAAGAGTTGTGTGTGCACAAGACCAATCTCCGTCTAAGGCAGTCATGGCAAGATGGACAATGGTTTGTGGTTGGGAAGGTGGGTTGGTTGATTTTTTAGTGCCTTCTATTTCTTTGTTATTTTAATATAAGTAAATAAAGTGATTGTCCGAATGCACTTTGTGGTGTTCTGATGTTTTAAATGGCTTTCTAAAATTGATGCACTTTCACTCTAAAGCGTGTTTTCATCTTCTGATTTCTTCCATATGATTATATTAATATTTTTTGTGTTGGCTTGCAGGGTCATCAAAACCGTGTGAAAGAAACAATGACCTTATCTTTATATGGTGAATTACCTCTGCTTGCAAATGAGAAAGTAAGAGTAGCTGCAGTTTCTCAAATGGTCAAGGATTGCAAAGGTGCTCATGGGTCTTCTTTCTTGAAAAGAAAGTATAATTCAAACTCATGCAATGCTGACCTGGAACTGGCATGCAAGGTGAGCACCAGAGAGGATGAATGGAAACCTGTCAAGAGGCATCATTCATCACAACTGGAAAAGGTAGATGCCTTTGTTTCTCCGCAGGTGGTATTGGGTGAAAAATCCTTGCGTAATTATTTTAATAATGAGTTATTTGAAACAGAGATGGAGGAAAGTGTGAATTCTAATAGCTGCAGAAGTTGTTTTTCCCCAACAGATTTAGAACCTAATGAGACTCTGAGTAGGCTGTGTTCTATGAACAATAATGGTAATATTACTCATGATCCCCATTCTCAGCCTTTTGTTTCTAAAGATAATTTTAGTGAAGATAGTACTTCA
Organism: Piper betle; assembly: GCA_033002965.1. Classification (NCBI taxonomy): domain Eukaryota; kingdom Viridiplantae; phylum Streptophyta; class Magnoliopsida; order Piperales; family Piperaceae; genus Piper; species Piper betle. The sequence continues at coordinate 12,951 of JAURVB010000045.1, read as the reverse complement.
TCATTAAAAGTGGATGCTGCAGACGCAAACAGATTGGAGTTGCATGCCTATCGATCTACAATGGAAGAGTTGTGTGCTTCGGGTGTCATCAGTTGGGAACAGGAAGTAATGATGACAAACCTCCGTCTTAGTCTCAATATTTCTAATGATGAGCATTTAGTGGAGCTAAAGCAGTTAGTTTCAAATGACTGTTAGAATACTGTAGCTCTATTCTATTGTATCGGGAGAGGTTATTCTGAATATAAATGTCATTTTCTTTTCTTATTATGGTTTAAGAATGATGAGTGAATACTGACCATTTGTTTTTTTGTTTTTGGAAAGCTGTATGCCATTTAGATGTGTTATGAAATAGGAGTCGGATCATCTTATTTTGACATATTAAGGCATTAATGTGAAGTTATTGTTGATGTTGCGACCTTTATTTTCCAGGGCTGTGATTGGAGGCTTTTGAAGCTGATAGCTTCCACGAGCCTAAAGGTTCTAATGGTTTATCATCTTCTCTTGACAACAGATCCTTGTTGGTTATTTAACGAGTATAGCTGGTGCTGCTTACTCTAAAGTTGCTAGAGGAATTGTACTGCGAGATCTTATGAGGGTTTTCCATCTCCAAAGCATATATTTTGACTTGGCCACGGGTGTCATTTTGAATGGTTGGAAGTATGAATAGTCTTGAAAATTAGGTAATCTTGGCTATAAAATTCCTTTATTTCATCCCCATCCCCACTGATTTGGGACTACGTGGAGGATTATGATGAAATTCCTTAAGTGTACTTTTTTGTCTGTGTTTATTAATCCACTTCCCATGATTTGGGTGAGAGCATTTATTGACTGTCACGCTATTTACCACCTCTTTGGAGGAGTTGCTGAGGAACGGATGCTATTGACGAATTGACAATATTGAAGTACTTAGTGTTAGCTGACAGACACTCGCAAGTATGGCCGAAGGAATCTGTGATTGCCAAGGGTTTTTTAAAGGGAAAGTATGATTTACGTGGTATGTGGTATGCGACTTTATTTTCCATTATTTATCTAGCCCTGCCCATATTATGGTCCTTTTGAATATGGGTGCAATAACATGTTTTAGTTAGGTGTTTCTTTGGACAGTTTGGATGTGTAATTAAATGCCTTTAAATTCTAAGAAACCATGATATTTCCAACTTAATTTTGGTATAATTAAATGGGTCGTTGGTTTTGTTGAACATTTAAGTCTCTGTAATTTTCTTTTTGAGTTAGGCACTTTACTTCTCATACCCCTTTTTGTAGCCCAAACCAAGAAGTTTTGTTTGGTTACTCATTCTCGAGCCTAATGAAAGCACGATCTGAGCAATGCTTATATGCATGAGGTGGTGAGTTATTTTCTAGCTTTTTCATATGTTTTGATGAATTGGATGACTTTGTTGGTGTGATAAGTAGTGTTTAGGGTTTAGGGTTGTGCTGAAGACTTAGCCCTGTGCCTTATCTTTTGTTGAGTTTGAGTGTATTCAATTGTCAATTAAGGAAGATGGTGCGCAAAAAACAACCATATGGAGTTTGACTTTGTTCCCACAAGAGGTCAATACGAAATTTGAGGAAAATTGGAATTTTAGAAGTTCTATATCACATGATTATCTTCTACATGATGATTTTTTATATTCATACCAATCCTGACGGTTGTGTACATTCAATCATGTGTTAGAACGGCATCTTTCTGCATCTGCTGCATCTCCTCACAGCAAGCTGATGTAAAAGAGACGTTTGTTGCACCTCTCAGAATGAATCAAATTACTCATACTTTTACTGAATGTTTTACAGTTGTAGGAACGTTTTTAACTCTTGTCATTCATTGGATGGTTGTATAACACTCAAATATGATGCATGATTTGGTTACATATGTAATGGAATTTCATTGATGAACGCTAATAGTTATCACCCAACTATATTTGTGATCTTAGCGTTGCCCTCAAACAAAAAGTGATGTATGTACTTTCAGAAAAGTCTTCTACTATTAACTTAAATAGTTGGTTCTATGGAGGGAAAATTAAAGTTCTTTTAAGAAATAAGTTGGTGGGTAGTGGTCAATCTATGAAACATTTTTTGCTTTGAAGAAAAAAGGAGTTCAGACTAATGGGTTGAGTTTCACTTCTGCTCCAATGCTACTTCCCCACACCAGCGGCACCACACAAATTTAACAAGGTAATTTCTAGCGGCGTGGCTTGCCCAGAACCCGCAGCCTCACATCATGGATGACTGGTCCAGAGTGACCCTGAGCCGTCGCTCGTGGTGGTGTACAAGAAGCTCATGAACATGATCCCATTGGCAGGGAGGTGAAGCGGAGCACTGCTCGCAGGTGCCCGCCCTTCCCATTAGAATTGTAAGCCACCTTTGTTGTCTCCTTTCCTGCAAACGCCTCCACCTCGCATGCAGTGTTTCCGTCCCCGACGGCAAATATTAGCACGTAGGTCTTTCCCGGTGTCGTGTGGGTTACTTGCACGATGGCTCTTTCCTTCCCGGCGACTAGCTCCACTGTGCACTTCCCCTTTGGGACGGCAAAGTGGTCGGAGCCGATGTACTTAAACTGCCTTGAGCGATTCGACGATCCAGCCAGAACTGGGGATTGGTCGTGGTTGATGTCGACTGGGTCATGAGATTGGTCCTTCCTCAAAATCGCCCAAACACTAATCAAACTCAATCAAAATCATCGTATTATCATCACCATCAATATTATTATTATTATTGTTATTATTTTGCGTTTGTTTTTTGCATGGAGCATAGTGGATGGTTCACATTTCCCTATATTAATCAAAGTGAGAAAAACGCATTCTTTCCTCAAGCCTGGTGCATGATATTTGTAATTTTTTAAATTATATATATATATATATATTCATATAATTTGCAGTTCTAGTTGCCATCCAATGTTCTTCAAAGTTTGATTAGATTGAATAATATGGGAAGCCATGTGGTTTCTGAATAATATGGCATAGCCGTGTGCAGGGAGACCAGCTATGCCAAATCAAGATTAATAATATGTTGAAGTATCAAAGCAGATAACAGGTCGCATGTTGAATAAAAATGAAGTGTTAATTCACAGCTCCGACAAGGGTGTGATGGCGGCCTTATAAATATGTACAACAAGAACTTAGTCTCCGATTAAGAAGGAAGTGTGCTTAGCAATAATGGAGAAGAGACGACCTTTGGTCTCCAAAGACTAAGGCTAAGGATTCGATCGCCCAATTATGCTTACCCATAATTGGTTGGGTTGGCAATGAGCTAAGTCATATCAAGCTCAGATCGGTCCAAGCTTCTTTACATAAATCAATACACACATATCAAGGAAAAAACATTTTTTTTCAATATTATTTTCGACCTCATTTCTCACTGATATTGACCAAACAAACATTAATGCTATAAAATCACAAATGAATTATCATTAGCTTAGAAGCATCTCTACAGCACCTCTATCACCATCACCTCTGTTACTGATCATTTTAGATTTTTCTGTAACAATAAAAAAAATACCATACCTTGACGAGTTGCACATTAATTTCAACTCAATCTTGATCATGTGGATCAGTCTTACCAACCACTCACCAAAGGTTGAAGCGTCACCAAAATATTGACTTGTGAAGTGCTGCTCTATGCCTTCAACTGGCATTTGCTGCATGCCAATATAGTCCAAGAGATTTTAGAGTTCGCCATCCCTTAATTGACAAGATTTTAAACAGTTTCTACAAATCTGTAAGGCTCTGACTGCTAATAGATAGGTATATCATTGTATTACAGATTTTATTCCACAATATAACAGGTTTTCACACATCGGAACAAAAAATAACTATATGAACCCATACAATTGAGATTCATGAACAGTGCAATCAAATTTCTTGTAGTAGATGAGTAGGGAAGGAGAATAATAGAAAAAATGAGAAGAAAGATACTATGGCCACAAAAGATCAGAATTTTCTACCAAAATTATCTTAAATAGGGTAATTAGTACCCCTAGTCTACTGGGTGCGGATGGCCAATATTCAAATGCCAACTGAGCTCGGTACAGGTCTTTTCTCTCACACTAACGGTTGCTTGTCACTTTTCTCTGCAATATCAAGGGAGCAAATGGTTCTGCAGACATAATTTGGGGCAAATCAAGCTTACTAAGCCATTGGATTCTGATTGTTCAATCGAAAAAATACTTTGATTGCATTATCAGGAAAAGAGCTAAAAAATATACTTACTTTTCCTGCTCAAAAGCATGTTTTTGTCAACCGACTTTTGTAGTACACTGTCATAATATAGTGTAAAAGGAGCACCCCTGCCATTCTTCTCCAACTGTAGCTCACCAAATAATACAAAGGGAATCAGAGCTCATTCTTTGAAAATAATTAGAAGAGGAGAAAAATTGACCTGGAGAAAAGAATCAACCAATGCTTGATCTTTTGGTGAGAAGGCAATTTCCTCTCTTCTCTTGTGCACAAACTCCACATTTTTCTCAGCCTGTGTAAAGTAGATTGGCAATTAGCAAGAGAAACTAAAATCAAAATGTTTCAAGTTGTTCTGTGTTCACCACTTCAAAACTTTTTGAGGTGACACTGAACATCCAAAGAAAAAGATAATTCCAAAGCTCTTTGGTTTCATTTCAACATAACATGTTTAATTGAAATGGTCGAACCATGGAAACAAAACAAACAGTAAACTCTAAAGATCAGATAGTCATCTGCTTTAAATGTTTCAAAAAATGAAGTTATATGGACGAAATAATATACGGAAATCAGGAATATAGTATTACCATGCTTGACCATAAGTGACCAATTACAATAAACGCAAATAATAGCTTTCAGAACATTAAGTCTACTAAAAAGATACACCAGTCTCTGGTAATAAGGAAATAAAACGCACTGTATCCTTGTTATGAATGATATCTAGTGAAAATGTAAACATCACAGGTTCATAAACATGGATCATATTCCATGTAAAGCCCATACCTGCTCAATTAAATGCTTCACAAGATGACGATGACTTTCAACTGTTGTCTTACTGTAAAATCTTTTCAACCGAATGAGAGGTATAACTGATAGTTCAGGGAAAGCAATATGATAGCTCCATTGAGCAAAGTGTGCTGAAAGCAGCTCAACTGCGGAGATAATGCATTCTTGCTGGAAGTTTTGTGATTTCAGGAGATATTTAGGTACCTATTCATCAAAAGGAAAAGAGAAGACTAAGCATTGCAAAATATTCATAAATGTTCAATTGAAGGAGACTTTTCTGCCACAAGAAAGTAAATGGTATTGACCCATTTATTGAGTGTCAAACCTTTAACACAGACGAAAACTTTAAGTGTGAGGAAGGTCTTTCATCTGTTCTCTTGTCCCAGCTATATTCAAGTGAAGAGAGAACTAAAGAAGCAACAGGAATGAAAACTCCACTGGAATGAGAAAGCTGATTAAGCATTCGCACACATTTAAGTCTCAGAGGCAGATAGCGAGGACCAGTAAATAAGTGGACCACACCATTTATGATCTGAATAACCAAGTATAGTAAAGAGCGAATGCCACTATCTTCAATATTCATAGAAATAAACTTCACCCATAAATCAATGCAGTTTATATATTGCCAATCGTAGATGATCTTCAGAACATCCTGCATCCACCATAAGATTATAAAATAAACAATTACACATTGCATGGTATTGCACTATCACTAACACTAACATGGTTAATGCTTGAAAAGAGAATATAAAAGACCTTTCTCTTTGTTTTAAGAGCTAGTTGTAAAGTTCGTGCTATTTTCTGAACTGAAGCAAGAGCTTTGTCAGATGATGCCTGGATATCTATTGAGTAAATCTCAGTAACACAATCCCCAAGAAATTGAATATGTTTTAGAGTTGTGAACTCCACAAATTTACAGTTAGCAATAAATGCCCTGTATAGTTTCATTAAGATGGAGTTGAGACATTCTTCTATCTCATATGCCACATCCCGAATTGCTAAAAATGCAGAAATTGACAGTGCCTCTCTTCCTGTGGCGAACAAGTGAACAGAAACCTGCATGGAACAAGCAAAGATAAAATAATACGAGTCCAGCAGAGACAAGAAAGGAACGAGTAGATGATCAAGGACAGGGTCCCTTCAAACCAAAGCCCCTCCTATGATCGAGACCAGCTTAAAAGATGAAATGATAGCTTCAGTAAATTACTCATTTTTAGACCAATTGGCACAATGCAAAACTCAAGCAACTCATGCAGAAGTCTACTTCCATCATTATGCCTTACTAGAAGCCTAGTACACAGGCCTTCACAAGTAATAAGTAGCCCTAAGATGAAAATGTTAAGATATAATGATGCCATCATACAGCACATAACACACAGAGTGACAACCCGTTAAGGCTTTAGCAGATAAAATAAACGGGGAACAATCACTTGGGCTGAGAGGTCTAGCTGATGCCCTGTAAGAGTTCAATATCAATTGAGTCTTAACTTAATGTGGGCCACTCAATATAAATTTGTAGATAGTAGTGGAAATTTCTGGATGTGTACTTCTGGAGGATATTATACAGAAGCTTCTAGGTCTTGTACCAACCAACAATTCTATAGGAAATTTATTTGAAATGAGGGCCAATGTTAATTTCCTAAGTATTATTACGACATGACTAACCGGTTACGAATAGAAGATTACCTGGATAAATTTCCTCAGCACTGATGGGAAAGCAGCTAAAAATACAATAGAACTTCTGAGACGTGATAAGGTGAATTCAAGTATTTGACAATCCGTGGCTTGTTGCAACAAGCATACAGTGCTCCTTAAGTATGACTTCAATAGTGGCTTGACCGTGATCCACTTGGATGAAACTTTCATCTCCAATATTGTTTCTTTTTGCAAGAAGTCTTTACTCCTAACACCTTTCTAAATATACTGTCTGATTCGTGAAGAACAAACATCAATACTTTACAAAAGGACCTTTTATTTAATACTCTCTGGCTTGCACTTTCTTGTACATCTTCTAACCCATAATGACAGGATGCTCTGTACCAATTTAGCAGATTACGATATGCTAGCTATATCGTGTTTCTCCAGCACCAACTTGAACCAGGCATCAAGCAAGGAGTTCGTCATAACCTTGCAATCTTCAACATTGAAGACATTCTCTTTTACCAGTCCATGTTGATCATCAAACTCATCTTCCTCACCAGAAGACTGCAATTCAACACATGATGAGCAATATACCACATCACAACATAGGTTTAAGTTTGAGCCCAAGAACAAGTTTCTCAGGTCACATAATTAGCATATGAAGATCAGTTTTCACTAGGATAATGCAACATAGCCACGTTCCACCTCATTGAGAACTTGAAAGAGATTGAAAATCACTCATGAGTAAGCAATTCACAAAATACCCATTTAACAAGTATCAGGAGATCATGCTAATAATGTTGCATGTGCAGATATAAACTGCAGCCTGTCTGACAATTTTTAATTTCATATTACATGATTTATGTATGATAAGACTAAATTTCCCATGCTTTAATAGTGAAAATGAATGTGGCTTACATATCCGTCGGTTTGGAGCTTCGTACGCTGTGACCTACGTGCCTCCACGAATGTTGAAAAATCTGGGTTCTGGGCACATCATTAATGGTTAACAATAGATAAAATAAAATTTAAAAAAAAATTGACCAAAAAGGGAAAACATGTTAAAAGGGGAAATAGAAAACTGCAAAACCCAAGTTTTTTTCGTCTGGTAAATACATTGTCATGGTTGAAATCAGAGGTATTTTATCAAAAGCGATATCAGTAAAAGCATATGAAAAGAACTCCTAACATACAAGGCCCAACTGAGATGCCAAATTAACGGAGGACAAAAAAAGATGTCGAGGGGAAAGAAAACTTGATGATTTAGAGGAAGGGAAAGCCACCATTCTCATAGGATTTGTGATCCACACAGGATCAAAGCAATGTATACAAACTTGAAACAGAACTCTATTTATCGTTCATCAAAAGTAATAAAATGATCAAGAAGCCCATAACTATAGGGCACCGGCATAAGAAACACATTTTCACATGAACTAAGAACATAACAAAATAATGCTCAAAACTATGAAAATCGCAAACAATTCCATATATTCCTAATTCCTAATAATCTAACAAAAATAAAGTTGTTGCCATTTTTCCTGCATCAGTTACTCTATATTTGGCAGGCATTTGATAGTTTTTCACAAAGATATTTACATTCTGTCAACAGAATTAGTAGTTGAATTATTGTGAGAAGAATCATCGTACTGGCAATATAACTTCTTCAAATTTCTCTACAGAAACAATAGTAATATTTACAAGGACAAATATTAGAATATTCAATAATTAAATAATAAAGAAAACACTCTGGAATTGAATCGGGGTTAAGTTAGCAGTCAGGAAAAGAAAAACTTAAGATTCATTCAATTTGTAAGAAAAGAAAACATATTGATTAAAATAAGTACTTGTTCAAGCTTTTCACCAATGTGTGCCACCTACGCATATCAATGATTCATCAAATAGACAACATATTCCTACAAAAACCACACTACCTTTTTCTTCAATTTTTCCAGTTTCTTTTTCAGATTTTCTAGTTTCAAATGAGTCTCCATATTGGATAGATTATCCGTATTGCCAACCTCCCCTGAAAGACAAGAAGAAAATCTGCCAGTGAAAGCATTAATATCACAAAACAACCATTGGAATTTGGGAATCTGATGAAACCCACCTTCAGATGTATGCTCATCCTCACTGCCAGCTAGATAAGTATATTCTAATTCCTGATAATCAAATATTAAAATTGTTTCAGAAGGAAGAGAATAGTTCCCAGGTTTTGGAAAAGTGGGCTTTCGGAATTGCGTAGTTGAATAGGGAAGGGGAAAGGAACAAGCAACGGCTGCACGAAAGCCGTTGTCTAATTGTCAAAAAACTAAATGGAAGGTGATGAAGCCTGTTAAGTTCAAACCTCAGAAAGGTATCCATCACTTTCTGACTCATCGTCAATTGGCATGTCATCATCTTCACTAACCAAAACATCTAGAGAAATGTCATCGGCTTCTTTTGTGCATTGTCCTTCATATTCACTAAAAGGCATGAAAAAAGCAAGTAAAGACCAGTTCGGTTCACATGGATAAAAAATTTTGCATCCCAGGTATTTCCAGCACTGAGAACAATGAATCCATATATATAATGAATAAGCTCTAGTATTTAGAAGTGGAATGAGGCAATATCATAAACCTAATAGAAACTTCAAATAGTTTGCTTGTAGCATTATTATTCCACTTTCCATTTCTTGTTCTTCTTTCATAGAATGAACACACAACTGAACAAGCTCTTAACAAACACGTTCAGTGTACTATATGCTTTTCTTCCAAAGGGTTCACTGATTTTTGCTACTGATATTATTCTTCTATATATATATATATATATATATATATAGACACACACACACAGAAGGGAAAAATATAAAACCAATGAAGTAGGATGCCATGAAAAAATAAGGAGTAAAAAACCAACTCATAGTAGCTCACAGCAGCTAAAAGCAGATGAATCACAAATTTATGTTTTTTTCCCAATTACTGCAAAACAAGGCATGGAGTTCTTACTTGGAGTTGGATTTAACCATTTCTGGCACCGCATGGCCTTCGGAAATGCCATTATTTGACCCTACAAAAGCACATTTGGATGCAATCAAATCAAACTAAGCACATAGAGTGCATTGACTAAGCAAGCCAAGACACACACACACATAACACAATCACCCATTAAAAAAATAAAATACTAGCATAGCATTTGAGAGCGGTGGTCTCACCAAATACTCTTTTCCTCCTCCTAGAATCTTTCATGGACTTGAATTTCCGTCTCTGCCTTAGAACTGACTGCAGATTTTTCTGCGCAAACTTCCTGGCTTTCTTCCCCAACTTCCCCATTGTTATTATTACAGACTAATTGAAAGATTAGCTGCTTCAAATGAATCGCCCTTCCGATCAAAACGAAACTCTGACGAAAAAAATAAGGTTGACAGAAGGAGTGAAAATTCCACTCCACTACAAATCTAAATCAGTGAGAAATAATAACTTCGTGCGTAGAGAATATGCATCACCTATCCGAACATGAGGTATGGTATATATGGGGTAATAGGCAAAAGTCTTATAGTATGGGCACTCTATCTCGGTTTCATAGCATTTTAGTAATACCACCACCTAAATAAAAAAATTAAAAAAATGGTCCCCCTACGTAGAATCTCATGGTTTGCAATGTCCAGATAAACCTTGCCTGACTCGTTAGAAGTTTGAACGCTGCCTTGGTTGTGAAGGAGAGGAGAGGAAAGGAGAGCCGGACAAAGCTGGCGAAGGAGATGTGCGTTGGCTGAGGCAGTGGCCGCCAACGACTAAGGCGGGAGGGTTAGTCGAACATAGGGTTCATTCTTTTATTTGTTTTCTTGAACATTTGTTCGCCTCTTCTTCTTCTTTTTCTTTTTTAAAAAAGAACATTTATTCTGCTTTTGACACGTGATGGGCTTAATTTAAAAAAAAATTAATGTGCATGTCCGTGCGTATGTATATATAGGGGAAGGACGAATTTCATGGTTTATTTGTGGGAGGAAGAGAGTATTTAAGGTGAAGGTGTGACGGTGCCTTAAATGCCCTTAAATTGTATTTCACAACACAAAAGGATTTGGTTCATTCAGACATATAATGAGTTGAGTTTAGGTTAAGAATAATTTAATATATAGATAGAAAGGGAGGGATTTCTTTTGAAAACAAACCTTTATTAGATGAACTTGAGGGGCTTTTCTCTATCACCGCCGCGGTAGCCGTTGCCTCTTCCATTATTGGTGATTTGCCATAGCCTGCCCTCCCTCTTTTCTTGTGATTATTGTCCTCCCCTGGCCATCCCCTCCCCCACCTACTTTCCTTCCCTCTCTCCCTTTCCACGAGCAATTCTCACTACTGATATCTAACCCATCACCACCTCCCTCTTTATCTTTCATGTTATTATTGTTGACATCTAACTCAACCCCTTCCCTCCCCTCCACCCTCCTCTTTCCTCATCCCTCTCCTCCTTTCATGTAAGTTACCACCAAATTCCAATTATGACAATAAAGATAATAATCTTTATCGTGATTCTTGATAATTAATTAAATTAGATTATTTTAAAATTTTTTGTTTATTGCATTTTATTAGTATTAGTGTTACTCTTCTATTTATCACTTAGAAGCGTAATTATCATTGATGTCACTTACTGATCCATCTGTGTTATATTAATATCATGTTATTTTGCATTGATGACATTTGCTAGATAATTTTTTTGTAAACTAATCGTCTATTACCCAAAAAATATGAGTTTAAATTTATATGTAGCTGTATAATTATCAATGGCATTTACTTTTGATATTTTTGTAATTTTGAACCTGCCATTTGCTAATTGGAGTATATGGGATCATATTTTATTGTAATGATTGCGTCTATCTAATATTTTTTTGTTGATTTATATTTTCATAGCATTTTACAAATGTTATAAACAAATAATAGTTACCTAAATCGGAAACACTACCAATGACATTTGATAAACTTTATAATTGTCATGAATGACACCTTAAATACAATAGATGCAAAAAAATTTCACAAACTAGAATTGCCACAAAAAACATTTGTTCTTGTTGGGTGTTGGTCAAAGCAGGAGAGCTCAGTAAAGTGTTCTGATCAAGGTTTTGGTTCAAAAACTGGCAGGGGAGAAATGGCACCGCTACATCGGGAGATTGTCACGCTGCATGTTAGCAACGTCGGGCGAGATGTGTTAGAAGATAACTCACAAATGAAGGACCAGAACGACAAGGAAGATGCTAGGACAAAAACCGCCTGCTCCTTCCGTGTCGCAGGTGCTTCATTGGTGCCATTTCAGTTTCTTATCTAATTGGTACTGCGTGTCTACTCCAAGCCTAATCCCCTTAGGGAGAAGTTACCTTGAGTATGAAGAACTTGTCACCTAGCAACATAGATAATTTTAGGTCTAGAGGGTACTTATGTGGATATTTTAAGTGTATATTACTTAAACCTTTTAATTTGAACTCGTCATTTGTTAATTGGAGTATATGAAATTATATTTTACTGTAAGTTTATATTTTGTAATGGTCACTCTAAATTGAATAAACAATAACAAAATATTTTTTTTGAAAATTATGTCTTCTTGAAAAAATTGCGTTCATCTAATATTTTTTTTATTAATTTATACTTTCATATTTTACAAATGTCATAAACAAATAATAGTTATCTAAACTAGAATTGCCATCAATGGCATTTTATAAACTTTCTAGTTGTCATCAATTGGAAATATAATAGATGATAAAATTTTGAAAGAACAATGATGATATATTTTTAAAAGTATGTTGATGATCTTAATTAGTAATATAAATAGATTATAGTTTAGTTCGAATTGCACATCCTAGCATAATATTGTGATCAATGACATTTAAAATTATCATAAATGATATTTTGTAACACCTCAAATCCGGTTCACTTTCAAACCAAAGTGAAATTATTACGATAGACTGAACCATCATTTATTCCAATTAAGTCGCTTGACCCAAACTTAAGTAAAAAGGACTTAGACCCTCTTGGTGTCTCAAGACGAAAAAAAATGTCACTATAATATGTAGCCACTGCATGCATGAAATACACACCCTAGTAGGATATTATGTATATGTTTTAACAAATGTTCATACTCAAATCAGTTAAATTATAATAAATTAAAGAAAATTATAAATTAAAATGGACAGAGTTTCCTCTAAAAGTGCAATAAGGGGACTTGACCCATTGTCATTATATATCATATCATATATATATATACACACATATATATAGAAACATTACAACATAACATAAACCTTTCATTTCAGAACATATTAAAGATATATCAACAAAACCTTATACATAAACAAGGACTTGACCTATTTATTCATCATGTTTATCACATA
>JAURVB010000044.1:90000-104111 GCA_033002965.1 Piper betle | reverse complement strand
TAGGTTATAGGTTTGTTAGCACTGTCTTCTTTATTAGGATGTATTGATGATATGAGTACACATCATGGGCATGCATCATAGAGAGATATTAATGTTTTACTTAGTAGTGGGTTCAGATGTAGGTTACGGTGTTCGAGCTCGCGATAGATGTGCAGCTATGCTTGGAGCCTTGACCATAGGTCTGTAGGACTCTCCCTCTCTGTTTGACTCCTTGCATGTCGATTTTAATCGTGTTTTATACGTGGGACGACATCAGTGGTGTTTTATTGCATTCCTCTTATGTCGGGTCATTTAGTTGTGTTTTCTATGCATGTTTAATAAACTACAAGGATGAGATCCCTTCTTGGTTTTCGAACTAAAGCTCCAGAAATATATGATACAAGCCTCTTCCCTAAGCATACTATATAAGTACACGCATTTTTACGGATTTCACGAATAAGAGAATGAGTAGTACAGAGATATGCATAGACCATAGTAGTACTCCTTCAAACCTTGAGGTAGTTGGGCGTATGAGGGTACTGCAAATGCAGTATATTTTTGGAATTTGTACCACTAACTTAACTGTTCCTTTTACCACTCGAGTACCGTGGTGGGTGATATGGAAAATGTGAGGGCATAAGCATTGTATGTATGAATATGATAATGAGCCGTGCATGCGAGCCGACACTTGCTTAAGTATGTTTGCTTACTGCCCATTGTGAGACAATCTTGAAGTTTCATAAATTTTTGTGGGTAATGGAATACCCATTTACCAGTTTGTATTAGTTATTTTTCAAACTAGTAATATTCGTTACTGACATTTTTCATATAATATATGTAGGTCTTGCAATCTGAGTTGACTTTGGTGGGAGGACAGATAAACGCTACACATACTTGAGCTCAGCGCAATTATTTACTTTCTTACTTTTATTTATGTACGATGTGTTTTGACGTGTATTTAATGGTGTCTTCCATTCTCATAACACCAAGAAGGTTGGTTCAATCTATTTTATCAATCGAGTCATATCGACCGACAACTTTAAACATGACTTGACTCGATCGCAACATTTCAGATTCAGTTCTTAAGTGAGCCGAAATCAGGGTGTTACAGAAAGGATTTATGTAATAGGTCCATAGGCAATTTTTAGTGGATCTTGTTTTCGAAATTAGACTCGAGGGATCTCATCCTTAAGGTTTATTTATCACGAAAGTCAAATATTTCTAAATGACCCATAAAAAGTGGGGTCTGATAAAATAGCCAGTTAACATATTCTGCGATCTGGAAAGTAAATCAGTAATAGACTATAGCGATAAAAGCTAAGAAGAGTCCTAACGGACCTGTGGTTGAAGCTCCAAGCATGACTTCTCATATTTGCCAAGCTTGAACTCTAAAATCTCCATCGAAATCCACTCTTAAGTAAAATATTGATATCTCTCTATGATGCATGCTCGTGGTGCATGCTCACATCATCAATACATCCTAATAAAGAAGAGAATGCTCAATAAATCACAATTGAACATCCAGCTACAAATCGAGACATAATGAAGGAAGTAACTAATAAATAAATAAATAAACTCATGAATAAATAGATAAATAATAAATGCATGAAAATAAGAAAAATAATAATACTCTAATCATACAATAATAATATCATATATTATATAAATACATGACTAAACACAAATAAATATTACGTATTCTCGTCTTAGTATACATGTAAATAAAAAAATAAAAATAAACAAATAGTTAATATTAATTAATCATGAATAATAATATCATAGTTAACCAATATTGAATACATAATTAAATACAAATAAATAATAACATACATACAATAAACAAATAGATAAATAAGTAAATAAAATTTACCAAACGTGAATAAAATTAATGTTAATAAGTAAATACATCAATAATAATAATAACAAACAATCACATAAGTATTTATCATATACAACAACATATAAATTAAAAAAATTAATGAATAAATAAATAAATAAATAAATAAATCATAACATTAAAATATATTAAATAATGTGAATGTGCATCTAGACTAATGTCAAGGTTCTCAAATTACCGAAATCAGTCAAAAAATATCTAAAATCAGGTTGAAAATGTCTGAAAGTGGTGAACCAAGTCAACTCGGGCGAGTCAACCTAGGCATAGTTGTAAAAATCAAAATTGGGTCTGAATCAGTTTCTGAGGGAGTCACTGAATCGGATCGAATTAGTCTAAATTGGTTAGGAATCGGTTCAGTTGAATTGGTCTAAATCGGTCCTATACAAAAATTTTAACTTAGTCAAAATCGGTGGGTTATTAGTTATAGAATAGATCATTTTGATGTCATTTTTATTTTACGATGTGTATTATATTTTGTGATATTTCCCCATAGTTTTTTGGATTTTTTTTGAATTATTTGGAATTAGTTATTATTTTTGACTCGAGTCGGAGTCGAGTCAACTTTTAATTACGAGAACGCCACATATTATTTCTTCTCCCCCACCCAATCCGCCTCGCCACCCCCTTCCCCACCGGCCCTCTTGTCCCCCACGCACCCGGCCGCTGCCCTGTCCCCCGCTGTTGCCTCCCTGCCAACCCCCTCCCCCCATCACCCGTCGCCACACTCACCGCCTCCCTGCCTCACCGCCGTCGTCTAGAATCAGCTCAAATTGGGTGGAATCAGCTCAACTCGGCCAATTCACAAACCGATTTGAGCTAGAGACCAATTTACCCATTTTTTGGACTCGGATTGCCTCTGATCATATTTAAATCAACCAATTTCGAGTGGAATCGGCCAATTTTTGCAACAGTAAACTTGGGCGAGTCAAGCCAAGTTGACTCTGCTGAGTCAAGCAACAGTGGTGGTTGGGCTGGACCCACTTGCTGGGTTGGGTAGCTAGATGCAAGCACAAACTCGAGCATGACAAAGGGATTTCTAGGTAGGTGAACAGGATTGGGTAGGCGAACACGAACATGGGCAGACGGGTCTCATGGGGTGGTTGCTGCCTGTCGCCAAAAAATGCCGACAACGGCGTAGCGGTTGTCGCCTCTAGTCAAGATCGACAGACCTAGTAATGAGGGAGATGGTGGTGGTGGCAATCAGAGGAGTCAAATCAAGCTGGGCCCATAGGGGCAATCCGATAATCCGAAATCTTTATGATGCATACAAATGAGATACCCTTAAAATCTCATATGGATACTAAATGCTACAACGGCCTAGATCTAGGCTTAAAACCCTAGGTAGCCCATACAAATCATATGTATACCTCGTGTATATATTAATAACTTATGCTATGTTGTAGCCTAACTGAAGTTGTCATCTACATATTAGGCATACTCAGCCACCATAACATGTTCATACGGCCATATGGTTTGAAAACTAGTCTAACTTGAGCTCGCTTGAACTGATTCAATACTGACTCAAACTGGGCAAAACTACGAGCGAGTAAAACCCTAAACCAAAGTTGGGTTTTACACTATATCCAATCAAAATCGGAAAATCTAAACTCAACTCCTATTAGAATCTGAATATTATATGTTTTTTATTTACCATATATGTATCTCATCTAAATCTGCAAAACCAGTATCCAATCCAAATCTTGCCCAAGCATCCCCCCAAAAATAATAAGTTCTACATCTAATAATACTTATCCGAGTAAGATCTAATATATTAATAAGGATGTACTTAAGATCTTTATCTTGGTTAATTACTTTTGAAGAGAAAACTAAGTCTATCAATTTGCATTAATTAAGTCGGGCCTTTATAGGTTATATCAGAATGAACTAGGGACTGTGTTGGATAGATGGTGGCATATAAAAATCACAGAAAGGAATTCCGATCACGAGACTTCTTTAAAGTCGGTGGAATGTAATTTCTCCCCCTAGCCCAAAAAAGTAGTACGTCCCACATCATTAGTGAGATCAAATATATTAGTAGGATGTGTTTATAATATTTAACTTGATAAATCATTTTAAATAAATGATAGGGCTATCTAGATGCACTTGGGCCAGGTCATAACACTCATTGACTAAAATAGTATAAATAAGATAGGTTTTATTTTTAAATTAGTGAAAAATAATTAAAAATATTAATTTAATATTTTTAAACTATATTTTAATAGAAAATCACTTATTCTATTCAAATATGGATAAAATTATCCTAAATTCGTATTCAATTCAAATAACTTTCAACTTATTATACATTAAAAAATACTAAATCAATATTCAATTTAAAACTATTTTAAGATCATGAATAAAATGGTCGGATTTGCAATGTTAGTTGTCGATCCCGTCCGTACTCGAGCTTGATGGCTGGCAAACCGCCTCCTTACCACTTGCGTGTTCGTTGACTTTTCAACCTCACTAAAATAGTGCCGCCTATCTTCAGTCCCTTTTATTCTGTTTCTTCTTCGTTGCAACAAATCTTCACATGCTTATTTACTCTCAAGTGTGTGTAATATTGATATCGTATAGTGGAGAGTTGGAGATGCGGTCCAACTGCTCTGCTCGGTACATTTTTTTGTTCCACTCCTGCACTTTCCTTGTTGTTTTTAATTTTTTTGTTTATTGGTTTTTGCAAAGGTTTTATTTCCTGTTTTCGCTGATTGTTCTTGAATTGGTTGATGTTGTTTAGAGGACTGCTTAGTTTGCATGTTTGATGACCTTTTGGCATGTGATATCCTACCAGGTGGTTCACTGTTTCTTTTTGATCGAATGAAACTAAGATACTTCCAAAAAGATGGTCATAACTGGCGAGAGAAAGAGGATGGTGAAGACTGTAAGGGAAGCTCACGAGAGGCTGAAGGTAAAAGAAGTAGAGACGTCTATGTTTTATCTATTTTAGAGTAAATTTTATGTGTTCCTCTTTTTAAGCAGGACAGACTTGTCATCATCTAAAATATTTTCTGCCAACATCTTATGAAGCTCAATATTCTGACATATTTTTTATGCTTGTAGGCAGGAAATATTGATGTGCTTCATTGCTGCTATGCTCATGGAGAAAAGAATGAAAGCTTTCAAAGACGCAGTTACTAGATGCTAGAGAAGTGAGTATGAAAATTAAGTTTTTGAGACTAAAAAGTTATGGTTTAAAATTTTCCTTGAAGCAAAGATACTCTCTCAACCATGGAGACCAATTTTCTTAGTTTAAAAGCATGTCTAAACCTTTTTCATGGTTCCTTATTCTGTACACACTGACTGACTTTGACCTCCCACCTATACATGACGTTGGATAATGGCCGTTGAGAAAAAAACATTTAAGTTTAAAACAATCAACTAATGTATAGAGAGTACTTAAATTTGTAATTAATAAATGAAGCTTGTTTACCTTAGATTGATTTTAATTATCTTATCTCATTGTGTGCTATTGCAGGGATCTCATGCATATTGTTCTTGTTCATTACCGCAATGTAATGGTTAGAAAACAAATCTACCATGTCCACTGAAATTTTATTTCTCTTTTGGCAAATGTTGTTAGTTCTTTATTATTGAAGCACGCATGACAGAAAGGGAAGATCATACAAGGAAATGTCAAGTTTAAGGGTTAACTTTTAGGCAATATATAATACAGGTTATGTAAAAGCTACGATTCATTTAACACACACAAATTATAATTCTTCCTCATCCATTCAGAATGTTACTTGCGTAAGAATCTCTTAGATGTGCTATGAAGGTGGTGGTTGAGAAGCACACAACTTTATTATTTTGTTTGAGCCTTTTATGTTGGGTTCAACAAGACCTGTTACATATAATAATATTAAATAGTATGTAACGACCCAACCCAAGTGCAAATTGATAGGCCATAGTCATCCTTTTAAAATAATTAACCAAAGTTAGAGATCTATAAGCGCACCCCTACTAATATATCTAATTTAAACCCAATATATATTTTATGTATGACTTATTTGGAGGATCTTACAATCAATCCTTGTGAACATACTCCATTCTTGGAATTCCTTTTCTTGGCCCATGGGCCTGACTCGCGTCCAGTATAGTCTAGCCAACCATCCAATATGGTTTTTGGGTTTGCTCTAATATTATTTGCAATAGCCCGTCCTAAGTACAAACTAATCAACCTAAGTCATGCAATCAAAATGGTTAACCTATGTTAAAGATTTATAAACACACCCATCTAATATATTGTGCTTTGTCCTACTAAGTATTGAATATGAGGCTATTTGGGGGATCTCACAAGTTGGTGTGGAAAGGCTTCTGAGATGACTCAAATAGGAAATGGGGATGTTGAAGTGTAACACCCCATATCCGGTTCACGCTCATAAACCAAACCGGCATGTTACAGGCCCCGGTTAGGTCGGCTAACCTGAACCCAACTCGTATGGATCTAATATCGGCGTCTTAAGATGAAGATATGACTTGTCATACATGGATAAATGCACGGAATCCTAATATGATACTACATAGATGACATGCAAACTAAATTACACACCAATACAATTACGATCAAATCAGAAAAATTCTAACATAACACAGACAAAATCTCCCCTAAAAGTGCAATTAGGGGCCACCCTGTCAAATAATATATATAAATATATATGCATATATCAACAATTTCATTCACACAGAACCTAATCTACTATACACTCATTCTGAAGCTTAGGTCTCAACCCACAACGCTTCCACTGCACAATCTATTCGCATTTTCTTTTCGTGTCATCATGTCTTAGTATTTCATCTCATCATATCATCAAATTTTAGCATTTAATCACATCATATCAATATAATAACATCATAACAAAATATAACCACTCAATCGACTGACATGTGTGCAAGCGGCAACAGTGCTCCTTCGTCCAAATTGGCTTATCCAACTCGTGATTATTACCTACATATAGTATAAAAACACGTCAGTAACAAATGTTACTGGTCCGAAAAATAAAATAACTATAACAAACTGACTATGAGAGCAAACTCTCATATGAAAGAAAACACCATATACTCCTCGTGAACACTCTGAAGGGTACCTACTGAGGAGCCACTAGGCTGCAAACCCGGTAGCATCCCGAACTGTTGTTGCTGATGCCTCTCTTGGCATTTTCTTACTTCATTTTCTGGTCTCAAATCTTAAGCTCTCTCCTTACCTCCATATTTCTCTTGGCCTTGAGCACGAAGGCCGAGTACTCTCAGACAGTCGCCTTTAATACCCTTTAAACTACAAGTCCAGACATGCGTTGTACTAAACAATACCCGTAAACCTCCACGTTCTTCGGGTATAAGGAACTCAAATGCGGAGTTGTCAGAATCTCTCGGGAATGGAACAGTCTGCTGCACTAATCCAGAGCCCTCTTTGGCTGTCACGGCATTCGCTCATGGTACGTGCAGTCTATTTCTCCATCTCTCATCTCACTGAAAACTCTAAAAAATTATATATACATATGCCTAGGAAGGGATTTATATAATAGGCCCGAAGGCAACTTGTGGTGGATTTTGTTTTCGAAATCATCCTCTAGGGATCTCATCCTCGAGGGGTTATTAATTTAGAAAACTATTTGGTTAAATGGCCTGAGTTAAGTGGGATCCGATAAAACGTCACTTATCCAGTCCTGCAAATAATAAAATAAACATACAATTCAAGAGCGTAAAACAAAGGCGAGTCCTAAATGGACCTTGCAGAAGCTTCAAACGTGTCATCGCGCCTAGGCGGTGAGCTCCAGCTCCATACCTACACATTAAAACTAAATACTAACGCCCGCTAACTAAATGGCGCATCAAATTCAATGAACATCAATCAACAGTCAAATAATCATAAGTATGAAAATAATTCTTGGGTTCGGCTGGGTGAGCTCCGCGGAATATCTGGTAAATTCCAACAATTCCGATTTTTCGGCAATTTTCTGGTCGCTTTCGACAGTTGCTCGGCAGCAGTTGCTGACGGCATCTACTGGATGGAAAGCAATGGTATTGGGTACTATTGGAACCGGCTCGGCGAGCCCGACGCATCTACGGCATCGACATAGTCGACGGAGGTGGCGGCTCGCCGAAAAATGGCTAAAACAGTGGTGGCGGTGATGGGTGACTCGATTTGGTTGGCCTGGGCGGCGATGGCCTCCGTTTTGGTCGGGAAAGGTCGCTAGGTGGTCGAGGGTGTCGACGCAACCACTGGATGGCGGCTACGACGGTCATTGGTGGCAGAATCAGCGACGCGAGTGCAAAGCGGGCGCGGCGCTGTGCATGGCGATCCGGGGTCGTGGAGGCCAGACGATGGCCGGGACGCTCGGGGTGGCATGGCACCGCCGCGGTGGAGCATGGCAACTACCATCGGCAATGGGCCGGCGTCGACATCGGCAGCGGGGATGCTGCACTGGGGCGGTGTCGGGGCAAGGGTTTGGGGAAGAAAACGTTGGGAGGGAAGAAAGGGCTGGTGGCAAACTTCTAAATATTACTTGACTCGTCTCCAGCTTGAGTTAAGAACAATAATTAAGTCGCCGTAAATCTTAAAAAAATTCCATAAAAATCAGGAAAACTCCCATAAAATCAAACAAACACCAAAACATCATAATGATATGCTTTAGAACTATCAACCCACTCAAACTGCTTGTAACGTGTCCTAATACGATAAATGACCTAAGACTAATTCTACGATCCACTATATATAAAAATAAATAAAAGTAACTGGCATACTCTCATATATTCTGACAACTCATTCTGTTCTGTTGTGTTCATGACGTTATCATCATATATTTGGGTACGCATGACCCTCATAGCTCGTACACACGACTAGTGTCGAGTTCAGTACACGTGTTTTGAAACTGATTCGACTCAAAAATAACGGTCGAACTGACCGATTTTGAATATAAAACCCTAATTCGAATCGTGGGTTTTACATGAAGTCTCATAAAAGGATTCTATGTGTGATCACTTGGTACTTACTATTTTGCCAGTAAATTTTGTATGTGCATGTCAAAAATACTAACAGTTTTATTACTTATCTTGCTTAAATAATCATTTTTTCAAATGAATCATTTTTGAGTCCAGGGATCATGTAAAGTGTTGGTAATGAAAATGATGATTAATTGTTCAAGTGACAAATACCTTTCACTAATGTACTAAGGTAAGGTATTCCATTACTGTCTGCATGAGGCTTGCCTATATAAGAAAGAATAAAGGTTTGGAGGAGGGGGGGAGGTTTTGGGGGCGGTGGCGCTGGAGGAGGTTATCTTTTGAACTGTGGTTCCTTAACGTTGGTGGTTTGAAGTGATGATCCCAACCTAACCTGTTTGTTGTATCTTGTCTTAATTTATTGTAAATATATGCCTGAGCTCCGTGATTGAATGTTGGGCTATTGATTATGAAAATTTTGAGGATGGATGTTAGTGATGTTGATGGACTGTAAATTTGTAATAGCCTATGTTGTACTGACAAATATGGTCAAGTCCAATGCCAACTTGAGGTCTTGAGCTCATAAACATGGCTAGTTTTGTCGATCTTCAATTTCGACCATCCTTTTGAAGGGTTAATAGTTAATTTAAGTTCGCCAAATTGTACTTGGACACTTCTATAGCAATATGAATTACACACGTATTCTTTCACTAGATTCTTGAAACGGGTATGCATATTCCGTGGATGTTACTAGTACTTGCTGAACAATAATTTAAGAGAGAGAGGAGTTCCTTTAGAAGTCTTTGGTCTCAATGTCTAATCATCCTAGCTAGAAGGTTTAAGATATCAGTTGTGGACATTATCAATGTGTATTTCCCATTATTGCAACAAATTTGTTGTTTTTAGTCTTCAGTGATGATTGAAAGACTTGTTTCAGGCATTTTTGCTTCTCACGTTGAAAACCTAAATTTTCCAGGGAAATAGAACAAACCTAAGTCGGGAAGCTGAAGTAAGTTCACAGAGCCCTTCTTTTGGAAGCAGACATGCATATATCAGCATTAACGCTAACTATGATTGGTCAAACTCTCCCGCTACTGATACATCAAGCCGGACCAGCATTCTTGCTTCTGAAAATGAGGATCCTGAACGTGGTAAAGTTCATTCCATCATTTTCCACCATTCTTGTCTCAACGGAACAAGGTGTGAATCTAATTATAGATTATGAATTCCGTACCTTCCAGTGCACCTACAGACAAATTCGCTACAGAAGATATCCATCAAGCAAGTTCCAGATACCACTCTCTCATTGAGTTGCAGCAGTATGAACATATACCTGTGACGATTCAGAGGAATGTAGGACTTTTGAACAATTATCTTTCGCGATCATCATCAGGTATAGCTCACCCACTTGATCAGATTACTTGCCAGCTACCTTTAACTTAGTAATAATGAAAGGAATGCTCAACCACAAGGATATTTTTATGGCAGGATAGTGAAGCAGAAAGAAGTTGATTAATAAAAAAACATCAATGATTGGCTGGTCATTGATTATAGGATCAAACAAAGTAAATCCTGGGTTTAGCTTTATTCAAAATATAAAAGTTTGTAACTTTAATGAGAAGATATGGGCAAATAAAGTAGTAAAATTGAGTAGAACTTCTGATGAATGTTGAGCAACGACTCAATATTAGAAGTCTTAAGAAGGCAAGGAGAACATGGGTTGGCTGTTACATTTTAAGATACACTACTATACAGTTCTGCTACGTTTTTTCTTATATGATCCATCATAAATGAATAGAATATACTATATATTGCATATTCTTCTTTTTATTTGGCTTTGTCCCAAAATGAGGCTGGGTACATGGATCCTAATCTAGGATCTATGTGATTACAAATAACAAAGTTTAGAGGTCAAATGTCCTTCCTAATGCCAATCATCCTCCTTTGGTTGGGCTTGGGACCAGAAATGCCCAATCATTGGCAGCGTTTCTTATACATAAAGTATGATGCAACTTTTTTATACTCATTAAAATGATCGTTGAATCTATGGCATTCAGTGCATGTTCCAGCTGGAATCACTTATGCCACAGTAACTGAGGATAATGGGAAGGGCATTAACGGTGATGATTTTAGGTTAACTTTCAGTGAGCCTGGGAAAAGGGGGACACGATATTTGGCGGAAGCTGTTTCCGAGCAATGTTTTTTGGGTTCATTGATTCAACCTGGCAACATTGGTGCCACCATGATGGGCGATTTTCTCAAAATAAATTTGGTATCAAGGAGGAGAATGGTGATGGCTTCGAGGTACTGCTAGTGCCTTAATGTCATTCTCCATAGTCATATTTTTTGGCTGCATACATTGTAGGGAAAAAAGATATTATACATGATGGGAAAATTGATAGCTGACTCGAGATGTTATTCTGCATATATATGAGAATTCCATTCATGTCGATAAAATCTATGATGTTTTGATGATGGAGCTGCGAAAGATTCCCTTTCCTGTTTCAGATTTCTTTTACTTTCAAAAATCATTTTCTTGACCTGTGTGACATTATATTTCAATTTTCTACTGGTACGATCAGGTGTACGTTGACAGCAGATCTTTCCAACCTATTGATCAGGAGCAGCAAAGAGATTCAACCTGTAGTGGAGATGATAGTTTCGAAGGAACAAAATCAAGCACATACTTGTCTGGTTCCCCTGAACTATTCTCCACCTCATCTTATCGGGAAAACAGATCTTTGCCAAATGAACTACACACAACTATTTCCAGCACTAACATTTGTTCTTTAACTAAAGTAAACATTGGAGAAAATGACGTCCACTTAAAGGAAATGAAACGACCATTGTTAGAAGAGGAAGTACCAAAGAAAAGTGACAGTTTCTCTCACTGGATGAGTAAGGAGCTTGGAGCGGTTGATGAAGCACATGCACAGTCAACTTCTCCAGATATATGGACAACGGTTGAGGATGGAGATGCAATTGAAGTTTATAACCTCTCCCCACATGATCGCTTGGATGATTACGTATTAAGCCCATCCCTTTCTCAAGATCAGCTCTTCAGTATTCAAGATTTTGCACCAAAGTGGGCATACGAGGACGTTGAAACTAAGGTACCACATGCATGCAGTTTACTTTAGATTCAAAATGAAATTAGGTGTTACTAAAACTATATATAGGGGTAAGACTGCCATCTAACTAATAGATGAATTGTGCAATATAAAAATGCCTCTCTATAAAATCTAAGTGAAATAGGAGTTGTGCAACATTAGATGGTATTTGAAAGTTTGAAATTCAATTTTTCTTATAGCTAGATATGTTTCTTGAGCAATGACTTATCTTCTAAAGCAGGTCATAGAATTTGGAAGGATATGTACGGATAACAGTTGGAATTTTTTCTCATTTTCCAATTTTTGGTGTTGACTTGTTGGGACATGGCGGGCATTTAACATATAAGCTTTTTTTCTTTTTCTTTGAGGCTTGGGTCGTAGATTTCAATACTGGAATAATTGGGGATACAAAATTTATGTTGTACAGGCACTTTAGCTTGGAAAGGCATATATGATAATGCTTCCCCTCTGCTTATTCTGGAAGTTGGTGGATTGTGTACCTTTATTTCTTAGGTTCTCTTTTCATAACCTTCTGGTTTTACCTTGGTCAGCCAAAAATGCTGGTGTTTCCTCACTGGGGTCTAAGTTTTAAAGAGCATTTTTCTGCCCCATGATGATTTCCTTCCATATTTATTGTGTGCACTTGGTAGAACAGTACTTTTTAGGGTGCACAATCCATCTCTCCTAATTATCCCCTAAAATTCAATTTCTGAAATTTTCTTACTTTAAAGAGTTCATCATTCTCCCCCTTTATATGTATTTTTTAATGCATTGATCCTAGCTCATTACAATTAACTCATGAACAAAAAATGTGCTGGTCATGGGTGCATTTTTGAAGGAAAAGAATGAGACAGAAAATTACAGATGGTCTTGTATGTTTGGGGAAGTCGAGGTTCCTGGAGAAATCTTGGCTGAAGGTGCTCTTCGTTGTTACACACCTGTACATAAAGCTGGACGTGCTCCATTTTATATGTTAGTTGTTCAAACAGGTTAGCATGTTGTGAAGTTTGGGAATTCGAGTATCGTGTATGCCATTCAAGGCCAATGGATACTTCAGATGATAGTAATGATGAGTTTTCTCTCAAGATAAGACTTGGACAATTGTTATCTCTTGATTCTTATGACAATGTAAACCACGTCTCCGATAGCTTTGATGAGCATGGTGTAAAAGAGAGAATCAATTAACTGTTGAAGGACCATAAGGATGAATTGCCACAGGTGGTGATGCACTTGTCAAAAAGTGATCTTTCTCTGGGAAGGTGTAAGGAACAATTACTTCAAAATTTTTATAAGGAGCAGCTGCATACATGGCTCCTTGGAAAGATGTGTGACGATGGTAAAGGTCCAAATATTCTAGATAAGGAAGGTCAATGTGCGATTCATTTGGTGGCTGCCCTTGGTTATGATTGGGCCATAGAACCAATAAGTGATTCTGGTGTTAATATAAATTTCAGGGATGTGCATGGCTGGTATGCGCTTCATTGGGCTGCATCTTGTGGCAGGTAGATTCTTGCCTGCTACACTCTGATTTCACTTTAAAGTACCACTATTTATTAAACTTGTTGCTAGCATCGGCTAAGTTGAAAAAATAGCTATATTCTGATCACATTTTAATAGTATGTAGTCGATGATCATCATATTGGATTTTGGCATTGTTGCAAGTAATGCAGATAGAATTCATCAAATGTTTAGAATCTAGTCTTTCCAGCGAAAGCAAGTAATAGAGTATGGGGACAATAAATATGGTATATCAGATGAGCTAGCCATTTCACTCCTAGCCACAAGGTAAACAAACCAGGTAAGAATGATTTGCCTGCCTATAGTGTTGCGATCAGAATACAGAACAAATTCCGTGGTTGGAAAGGAAGAAAGGAATTTTTGATAAAGCGAAAGACGATTGTCATGATCCAGGTTAGTTTTTGCCTATTATCTTGATTGATTGTTACAATTTTTCTAGAGTTTCTGATTAGCCACTTGTGAACAATAATATCATTTAGCTTACACTTTGAGTGGACGAGTTCATTAACACTAACTGATAGAGGTAGAATTTATATCTTTATCTAGTAACAGGTGAAAGGCCTGCAAGGTTTTCTGAGAAACAATTATAGGCATTCATCAAGAATAGAAAACATTTAAATTTACATTGCTCGTTAGTAGGCAAATAAATCATAATTGAAGGGCATTCATCT